>JAODUK010036062.1:0-21649 GCA_027564635.1 Typhlichthys eigenmanni | reverse complement strand
CAGGGCGGTGGGTTGAGACAATGGCAAGAGAGCGCGTGAGAAAGAGAGAAAGAGAGAGAGATTGCAACCCGGACCTCTGAAATGGTAAACTCATTGAAGCATGACAGGACTGCTTCTCTAATCTTGCCCTATTACACATTGTCCACATTGCACTTTCCCCTACACATTTTCTTTACTTTTTCACTTTGCTATGCATCTACTGTATCTTCAGTTCAAAGCTTCTGCTATGGTAGAACTTGGCTCATCATTGTGGTTTTACTTTGGTGTAATACTTAAGTTAGTAAGCAGGTCACCACCTGTCAAGAGTTTCCAAAAGTGCACAAAGTCACTTCCCTGATTGACGACAGGACTTATTTTTAGATAATGTCGATATAATGTCATTTCATTCATGAAACGTCCTCGCAATGGACTCTATCAATTTGAAACCCAGCTCAAAGGAAAGCGATGGAACAGGCACGCCTGCGTGATAAAGCGACGCAGATGCTTCTTCATAATGGTTCGTGACAGCCAGCCCATCCAGCGCCGGCCGACACCGTAATAGAGATTGCCACGCATAACTGATGACCACTTAGCAGAAACGGTTTGTATTCACCACCATGACAGCCTTTACCTAGCCGCGGAATTACAGCCAGAGTGGAAGAGACGTGAGGGCGCGGGCGCTTGTCTTTAAGGTCGGCGTACACGCTTGAGATAGCCAAAGGTAGGGAGGTGGGTCAGGGAAGGCAACGGAACGAGCGAGGCAGAGCGACGGAGGCGAATGCCGATACCAAAGTCAGCACCCACCCCTTCCCCCCAAATCCCCCCCCCCCCCGTATCAAAAGAGTTTTAACAAGGCCTCCTGCCTGTTACTGTAGAAGAGCCAGGTCTAATAGCAGGCTTCTGTCAGATCTTTTGTCTGTGTCTGAGCATATCAGCGCGCCCGCCTAAGGAGATCACGATTAGGAACGCAAGCTAGCATCTGTGGTGTTGCTGTAAAGCTGAACCAAAATGAAACCGCGGTGTGGCTTGTTGTTGAAGCGGAATAGAGCTCAGTCTGAGAGGGAGCATTTTATTAAACCACCTGCCATTTTAACTCTCATGAACAGTGCTAGTTAAACAGGTTAATTGTTTTTGTATGTTGGACCCATCCACTGCATGGAGATGCACAAGGTAGATAGGCCTGTAGGTGAATGATTGCTGGTGTATACTTAGAAAACACAGCTGATTTTATATGGAACACTTACATTCTGGATACAAGTGGAGCAAAATGTTTTCAGTGCCACTGGATCTGACCAATCTTTGCTGTGGTAGAAATCTTGAAATATGTGAAGGGAGGCTTTGACAAGATAATGCCTTGTGCCACAGGGACATCGGGAATGCTTCCACAAGTCACCGTTAATTTGCACACACAAAAATCGAATTGAAAACAAGTCAGGAGAAATCACGCAGAGACGCGTCACTAGAAACTCGTCAGCAGCAAAACCATTGTTTTCCTATGGTACGGCGTGCCTGGCATCCGCTTATCTCTTGTTCCGCGCTTTGTGTTTTTCTAACTTTTTTTTTTAGCTTCACATTTTAAGTTACATTTTTCTCAACTTTCCTGCGCAAGGCACGGAGTCGCACTGCTCGTCAATGTCACACGTGGCCCAGGCAGCCAATCTCTGTGGTTGGGGCCTTATCAAAGCGCTTTGGTAGCCTTTAGCGTCTGTGAGATCTGTAGGTTCTCATACTGTAAGATACCAAAAGGTTGTCGCTGCTATTGACACATTTCTATCTTTCCTCTGTTAGGAAGTCAACATGTAGCCTAATCAACATTCATAGAAGTCAAACATGGGTATTAAAATAGATTGTTGATTGTAGAGTGAGAGGGATACAGTACATTGTGTAGGAGACAAATCAGAAGTAGAAACAGTATAGTGATGGCGGACAGCCAGATAAGTAGTGTGTGCGCGTGCGTGTGTGTGTGTGCGTGTGTGTGTGTGTGTGTGTGTGCGTGTGCGTGTGTGTGTGCGCACAGCTGAGGGAGGGAGGGAGGAGGAGAGGGAATGCCCTCCATCAATTGAAAAGCTGTCAGGTTGCGGGGCCCTACACGCTACAAGCCAGAGATAAGAAGCAACACGCTCAGTCTCACTCGTTCTCTGTGTCCTGCCCTCACCCCATACACTCTCTCTCTCTCTCTCTCTCTCTCTCTCTCTCTCTCTCTCACTCTCACTCTCTCTCTCTCTCTCTCTCTCTCTCTCTCTCTCTCTCTCTCTCTCTCTCTCTCTCTCTCTCTCTCTCTCTCTCCCCCCCTAGCACTTCAGCATTAATCAAAGGGGCTGGTAATCTAGTTGGGTCAGTAATTCTAACCCTCTAGCAAGTGGCCTTCCTGCCCCAGGAGATAAGGTTGGCCCTGGTTTACGGAGCAGTCACTGCATCAAGGCCCTTATACTTGGCTCTCTACACCAGAGATTAGGCACTACACTGTGACCATGCACTGCCAGGCTTTGTCATGGTGTACAAGGATTCCATTTTCTAGGGATGTTGTTCAGGTTTTACTTTGTGTTATTGGACTGTATTCAGTATGCACAAATGTACTGTAGCAGTGAAATACTGATTTTGCTGCTGTTTATTTCTAGGTTTGTTAATGTGTATACATATTTTCTTAGGTTAAAGTGTTTACGCAGTGTGAAGGCAATTAGTCTGATTTGAATCCCATGCTAGCAAACATACGGTTTAATTTTTTAGTCATATACGCTCCTTCTTTTCTAGGTTTTCCATTACGGTGTTTTGAAATACAGATATCATAAAATGCTGCTTTAAATGAAGATTGAATTGCAACTGTTATAAATAAATTAAACATATATTGTATTTAAATTATTGGCCTTTTTAAAACAATATTGACTAAATTAAAACTATAATTATAGCGAACTCATTATTAATTCCTGCAGATGCTGTTCTGATGATGATGAATTTACCCCGTGCCATATTATTTTTTATCTGCCATTTACATCCATTTATAGGCTACATTGTTTTTATCACAATCCTGGTATGTATGTTTTTTTCTTCCCCAAGTCAAATGTTTTGTTTTAAATCAAAATGTTTAAAATTCATTTTTTATTATTATTATATGTTTCTTTTATTTTTTATTTAAATATTCATACTGTACTTGATTCAATACTCTGCTGTAGAGTGTTGAGGGTTTATAAAATGTAATTCCAGTCAGTTCAAAATACTTAACATTTATCAAAAATGTGCAAATAGTAAGTTTTGACCAATAATTTTATATGTATTAAGTAACAAAATATTAAACTACTGTATAATTCTATTGACAACAAATGTCTTAGCAAATGTATTAAATGATGTTCTTCTTTTGAAATCAACATTGCTACATATATTCACTTTACATATTAAATTAAAATGTGACCTATTTGGAATAGACTATAACTACTACTCATGTCAAAAGTATGTCTTATAGAAAAAGAAAAATAACAATTGAATCTGCAAGTTAAGCATCATTGCTGTCTACTACTCAGATTTGACAATGTTAGAGCCATGCTCTACCAGAACAATATCTTATCTCGGCATGAAGCTTCACAGAAACCTTGATTTGAAGTTACTGTAGCTGCCATGCAACATACAGTATGTTTCGGGTGCGGAATATGACCCCCTATTCTATCCCTCTCTCCATCTCAGCACAGCATCTTGTCCTGCATGATTTTCTCTACTGTACAGTATGTTGTCTGTTGAGAATTGAAGACATTGTTTGCCTAGAGCTGTGTTGCGTTACTGACATACAGCAACATGTAAAACCATGTTTAGCCATAGCTATGGACCACACACAGATGGATTTCGTAATTTTTTTCCCCTTTTTAAATTTTCTCCCCATTTGCCATTCTAAACCCGTGTGTCATGAGATGGAGGCCTCCATTGACAAAGATAATTGTTAAAGTCAGCATTGGTTAACAAACTAATCTCGCAATGTGGAATCCTACTGCATTTAACACTATCAGATATATGGAATACTGCCTCAAAACGCTTACATTAAACCATTACATTACCCAGAACATCCCTACAGTTCACATTATCTTTAGTTTTCTTCCCTGTTTTTTGTGTAATATTTCTGATTTAAGACCGCACCGGCAATTTGGCTAGCGCATCGACACAACTTTAGCGTTAGCTTGTGTCGTGGCGGAAGCAATTTTCTGCTCCAGGCTCCCTTTTAATAAACCATGCGGCACTATCAGGACGACTCTGTTTCCCTGATGAAGGCCGTTTATTTCGAATTAAAGCAAAGTTCCTTATCACTGTGAAATGAAGAGCAAGGAGATGGGCTCACTTTGGGGGCTTGCTCTGTGCGGCGTTAATGTGACGAGAGAGAGGTCGGGCCAGCAGTGGGATGAAGGGAAAGAATGAAGTCACACAAGAGTGAAAAGGGAAGTAAGGAGGGTGATTTGAGAAGATGTCGTGCGTTTGCGCGTGTGTGTGCGTGCGTGCGTTCATGTGTGTTGGATGTGCAGTGGTGCTGTGGGTGTGTTGTAATTGAAACTGCGGGGGGGTGAGTGCTGGTTAGGGGTCTGCTCCTCTCTCTGATTTAAAGCCAAGAAGAGCTTTTAATTTGGCTTTCAATTAAACCCCATGCTAAACGCTCTTTACAGAGCACCAGCCAGCCAGGGAGCTGTGTACGCATGCATATTTCACAGCCAGGGTTCCTTGATGGAGCGTGCCTGGGATACTGTGCACTAAGGTTTTGTGCGCGCGTGCCTGTGTGCGTGAGTGTAGCGAGTGTAGGTGTGCCATGCGTAGGCGGGTTAACATGCTCGCCTCTGCCTTGATCAATCACACTTCATTATAGCGTGCCAGCGTGGCAATGAGCCTGTCATAGGAGCCATCACCCAGACAGACAGGCTAAGACCAATTATACTACATCCCACATATCATAATAAGCACAGCAAATTCAATCTCTCAAAGCACGCCGGCCTGCTTCATACCATCAAATCAATCCCAGCCATTCAATTAGATGGAATTTAGCAATAATTGCACAATTTACAGAGCAGCACGCTGTTAAGATACTTAAAGCTTGTTAAGGAGTGGGTGTTGATATTTTTGCCTCTTATTTGCCTTAATTCAAATCCCGCCTCCCGCAATGGTAGATGTAGCTGTCAGTTTGCACTAGTTTGCAGTTTGTATGATCTCTTTTCTGACATCTTTTCTTTCTTTGTCTTCTCTCTCTCTCTCTCTCTCTCTCTCTCTCTCTCTCTCTCTCTCTCTCTCTAGGCCTCATAACACAGAGCCTGTGTGCTCTGGGCTGCAGGCACAGATCTTCACCTGCTACTGTACAAGGAGAACAGAAAAGAGACCCTGAGCTGCTCCGATCTGGCTAAACAATACACGCAATGTATCAGCAATGCCAAGAAGGTGAGTGCTCACATCACGCCACTGTAGTCTGACAGTCACTATAGCAAATTACATTTCATGTTTGTCATTTGCGTGCAGTCGCAGTGACGCTGAGCAGCGGTCGTTGGAGCTCTCTTAGCAGTGTCCAAGGTTAAGTCAAAATAAAATTAGTTAAGAGTTAGGCCTAGTGCAAGGTAGAGTCAGGCAAATAATGTTTGCTGTACAGTGTATACAATTAAAGAAAATACTAGGGGATTCTGTTTAATAAGACGTTTTGACCACAGTATGAGTATGTGGGAGCGTCACGATCCCAATTTGACTGGAGCGAGGAGCGTAATTTGAGCGCAGCGAGAAGGCTGCCGCTCAACCTATCGCTCAAGTACCGCTCCGATCTTGGCGAGTAGCCAGTCACATCTTAGCTGTTTGCTTACGTGTGATCATAGCGTGTGATGTATGGTAGTTTTAAGAAATGCAATTATACCCCTTACCTGTGGTTGGCGCTGTCTACCTATGGAAGGCTGGACAGAACCTGAAGTGAAGTAGCTGCAAAGAATAACATTGTGCTTGAGTCTCTGTGTTATTAAAATAACGCATGACAACACACACGATATTAGGCTACATTATGGAGTTCACCTGTTGAGTGTAGCCTACAGCCTACTCAACGTACAGGCCTACATCATCACAAAAGTGTACGGGGTTGTTTGAAATATGACTATCTTAAATAGAATGGAGTGAGTTTGCAGCGGCAATTTTGTTTCCTTTGAGCGAAGAGCGGTTTTGAGCGGAGTGATGAGTGTATGAGCGTATACTTCGCTCTAAGAGCGATGAGCGGGTTTTCTCACGAGTGAGCTTTGAACCTGAGAGCTCTAGAGGAATTGAATTACAGTACCTAATATCAGCAATGCCATCTTCTTAGGTGGGAATGTTTTTTAATAACTTATTTAGTAACAGCTGTTGAGGTTTGTATTACAAATCATGATCAACTGCGATCATAAGCACTGAGCAATTCATTATTTGTTGTAATTCAACTTAAACTTTAACTTACTCCAGGAGCCCATATTTCACAAAATCTTTTTCCTGCATGTGCTGTAATGGCATTGCAATCATAGTGAACAAAAGACAAAACTTACATGGTGTGTGTGTGTGTGTGTGCGCGTGTGTGTGGTGTGTGTGTGTGTGTGTGTGTTTTCAATACTAGCTAAATTGTTCTTAATTTCGAAAATGAAAACTATTGGAAACCTGCACAGTGCACCAAATAAAATAAATTCTGTTTGTGCAGCACATTGTGATTGGCTAAAATAGGTATGTGTACTGTGTATACTGTCTCACAGAATTTTGGGCTATCTGAACATGAATAAATTATTGATGTTTAAGGCTTGCATGAGGCTTCATCATTTGATGTGGTTTTTTTTCTATTCTCTTAATTATATCTAGTTTTTCAGTCTGGTGCTAAGACCTTTTCAAGAGCACAGTTATATTTGATACTTGAAAACCACAGTAAAATAAAATGTTTTTGAACACTGTAACTTTGGCTTTAACTGAGAAAATAACTAGTGAGAGTGAATAGGCAAGTGCCTGCAAACTTGTTTTTATAATTCCACTTCTAAAATAAGAAAACAATTACATTTTAAATTGTCTGCAGGCTACTATTGTTATTTCAATTTAAAACAGTAAGAAGTCATGTTAAATCAATTAATTAGCAATTAAATGAAAGTGAGACAGTTTGGCAGCTACTGTAAATTCAGAGAAATCAGATTTAAACAGCAACTATCTCAAAATGTTCCTGTGCCAAGAAAAACCTACTCTCTTGTTTTGCTGAATATAATTCCTGTTTGTTTGACGGAGAATGGGCAATAAAATAGATGTGTAAGTCCCAATGAACGGCGAATGAATGGAGAATTATACTCAACTCGGTGTGTGAATCTCTACCTGCCTGAACAGTACAGTCAACAGTAGATTAAAGGTCAGAAACAGCCCATTCCAAAAGGCATTGTTGATTTCCCTAAGCGTTGGACTTTTACTTGCAGTCAATTCCAGCAATACGACGGCGTGGGTCGCCGTCAATTTTCTTTTGCACTGAAAAACAGTTCAGGAATCATCGGAGCCCGCCTTCACTGGCTTACTTGTGGGCAGACAAGCAAACAAACCAAAATAACTTTTAATATATTCATTGCGCAATCAGCCTTTTCTTATTTTCGTTTCCGCTAGTTTAAGACCAATATACTCTGAGAAAGCGGTGGAAGTTAATTATTGTAATGTTTGTGCAGGAAGGGGGTTTAAAGGCATAGTCGATCATCTTGCACTCGCACCACATATGACTGGGGCTTCTCGCTCCTCCTCTCCTCTCCTCTCCCCTCCTCTCCACGCTGCTCTGCTTTGCTCAGGGGCACTATTGCTTCCACTGGCATACACTAATACTGCATGTGCTAATCAGCTCACTGGAAGTCAATTCCTTTTCTCTGTTGCCAGCAGCAGATATGGGCGTGCGCACATGTGCGCGTGCGTGCGTGCGCGTGCTATACTTAATTTGCATCCGTGCATGCAATTCTAAGAGCGTATGTGATTGCCGGTTGCACACATGCACTGTTGCTGGCAGCCCCCAACAGCAACGTTTCCTCTCGGTATAAGCTGCTCTGAGATAATGAGGAATGAAGTCGGGACCCTTTGAAGATGCTCCTTAAAAAGCATGAAGGAGAGTATGCGATGTTACTGTGCGTGCGTGTGCGTTGATCGCCTGATTCAGTGCTGATTGGTTTAGCCTAGATCAAGGTCTTTTCTCTTGATTAGCCCCTGAGGCAGGTCTCTTTCACCCTGTCAATGTGAAAATGTAACTCCCATCACCAACCCCCATTTTGTGGCTGTCAAACCTACTTTTATTTCCACTGATAACCCTTTATCCACAGCGCAGACTGTGCTCTTGTTTTATGTAAAATGGAGGATTTATTGTATTTGCACAGGAGCCAAAACAGGCATTTAGCATTTCACATTGAGTGAGGGCCCAGGAGGATGCAGGATTTCATTCCATCCGAACACTTATTACTTATCACCAACCAGATTACAGTTCCTCGCTTGCTGCTTGATAATGTCCTCATCAGTGAAATCAGCCAGCCTAATGATTTACCAGGATGAAAGCTTGTGGACCCACTGGTTCTCCACGACATTGTGAGACAGTATGGGGAACACTTGGTAAAACAGAATAAATGGTTTATGGTGGCATAGCTCAGGTTTACAATGGAACCGCTATATGCCAGTTAGTTGTACTGATGGTTTATTATTTTGAATCTGTGTGCTTTGAGATAGGGCTGCACGGTTATGAGAAAGAAAAAAAAATTATACAATTATAATTGGTTTTCTTGATATTGTGATTTTTAATTGTGATTAATAGAGTTTGTATTCTGTGCTATCAGCTTGTGTTTATTACAATTCAAAAATAATCAAGTAACATAATACCAGTTGCTATAATAAATTGCTCAGCCTTCAAGCACAAATTGAGACATTATGCGATTACCATATTGCAGTGGTCAAAATGTTAATAATTGAATCTACAATTAATTGCACATCACTCCTTCATGATAGTGCAGAAATAGTTAGTCTGAGTGCAAGAATTTAATGTTTTGATTGATTTTCTATTATTTTCGTGTTATGAAAACAAAGTCCCCAATCTGTAGGTTATGGGTGTCTAAGGTACAAATACCATTGCAGTACAGAATGTATTGCATTCAAATAGTTCTGCTCCTCGATGGAACTATATCTAGCCTGGCTCCGCCCGACTATTGCTCTTAGCATAATCTTCGTTGAGATTATAGTCTGGAAACCCTGTTAGCTTTTGCGTTCGTACAGTCAGCCACCCTGCTGGTGGACCAATCAGGGTGGCTAAGTGTGATGATGTTTAAGAGTGTTTCGAAATTGTGGTAGAGCTAGATGAATTGATACGAACAGTTGTGCCGAATGGTTAAAGGCTGTGCAGTAGTTTAAAAATGAACCAGCTGTCTACGCTCAGTAGCAGACAAAGACTACGAACACTTCCCGATGGAGCGTGTCCAGAATCATTCACAAAGTGAATACTGGGTCGGGTTACACCAGGCTATATTGTAGTGCCCCCAGAGCTCCTATTATCCTCCCCAGCTTATTGCTATGTTTCAAGACACTATGCATGCATGCGTGCGTGTGTCAAACTTAGTTTTATTAATGCTGTTTGTTTGTGTGTGTATGTGTGTGTGTGTGCAGTTAAGATCAAGAGCACAGAGTCCACAGAGAGTTGTATTAGTTTATATTGCTGTAGTCTGAAGTGCAGCCCACAGCTCCATTCCAACGTATATGTGGACATGGCACACATATATTAACATGGAGCACATACTTTTAGGTAATAGGCATGCAGAGTACGAGCAGAGCATTCCTGAGAAGCTGGCGCTAATGCACAGCAACATGGAGTGAAGGTGCACAACACACGCCCGCTGTGTGTGCCCACTGTTCTTTTAGCTATGCCTTCGTACACATGTAGACCCATTGTGATATTGAACACAACATAATATGATATAGATGGATAGAGAAGGCGTATAGTAAGAAAAATACTTGTTATTAGTCCAGTACTACAAAACATACTCTTTGGTATTTGATTGCTTTTCTATTTGTATTACATGACATTATGACCAATAATACGTTGGCTATGGCTACAGAGGTGCAGGACTTCTATATGCTAGAAGCTCAAAAATAGATAACATGTCACAATTTCTTATGAAGAATTCAATATATAAACAGTCATACTGTTCTTGTTTTTCTGTCTTTCTGTGCATGTGCTGCTTATCTTTTCATTGGCAAAAATCTAAACTGCTAAACAACAAGTATATGGAAACTGATAAGTCCTTCACAGTGTAATGGCTTGCAATGACTCCTACTTAAATAAAAAAGAAAAATTTTAAGCCACTTATATGCAGACATGGGGACAGGTATTGACTGCTTAACGCTTAAAATACTCCACTTTTATGCTGCTGTATTGTTCTCAGAATCCACTCAAAGTCTACTCCCAAAACATTTCTTTGTATTTACTGCAGGTGGGTTATTAAGATTTTATACATTTTCACACCCACAATTCATTCCCTGCTGCATTCTTCACCATCTACATGTCTCTATTGTTCTGTAAGCACAAGTGATTATATGTCTGAAATTATTTTCAGTTATCAATAGAAAAATGTATGTGGCCATTTACAAAATGTTGAATAGAGCTTTGGAGGAGGGCTGTAGCAATGGGTAGAAGGTGTACCACCACCAATGCAAATGTAGCCAGGTTTCTAGACCCTGCGTCATAGTTTTGAGGTTTAGGAATTCATGGCTCTGGCCATGTGAGATAAATTACTGACATCACAGCTTGACAAAGTAGCTAGTCAGTAGTTAAACTGATATATGGTACTGTATATAATCTAATATCACAGGCTGGCTTTTTTCATGTGACATTTCTGAAATTGTCAAAATCACAGTATTTGGCTTGCTGTCAATAAAATTGGGTATAGCGTCTTTTTATTAAATTGTTTGTTGTTAGCTTGTTGCGTACTTCAGTGGTTTGTCAACCATCCATTCAGGACTCTCTGACTTACAGTATATACTGCACTGTACTGTACTGTCTGAATTTCCTATTAGACATCGTGGCACAGTTTTAGTAAATATGTGTGTTGCTATTGAATTGGACTGGATCCAGGCTACAATCAATCAATTACTGTACTGTGGAAACATGCCCCTCCCACACCTGAATACTTTTGTTACAATACATTATGGGTTTCTGGGGTGCTATAATGCAATCCAGGAGGAGTGTATCTTTTACAGTGACTTACAAAGTAGTAGTAGGTGGAGAAGGTTGAGTTGTTGATGTATGAAGAAATGACAAGTAAACTAATTTGGATGCACATTATTAGATTTTGTTGTCTTTATTTAAAAAGTACTAGACATTTTATGAGCCTGCATGTTCTGTGAGTATGACTAATATACACATGTTCAAAGATCACACAGAACATGCTTCATGACTGATGTGTTATAGTTAATACTGTACTTTCTGTCTGAATATAGACAGTGATGGAGAGAATATTGGGATTGAACAGATATAAAGAATTATACAGAGCAATGCAATTATTGCACAGTGAAATATATAAGAGGAAGTACAATGAAATTGCAATAAATATTTGAAGACATTTTATTTCCTTTTGATATGTCAGTCATTCTCAGCACCTGTCATGACGACAATCTCCTGTCTATTTAGATAGGGTTAGGCATTGCAGTGAGGGGGGGGGGGAGTGGCTGGTTGGTTGTCATGTTAGATACCAGAAGACATTTAGCCAAATGCCATTATAATATGGACTGACTTGTTCTCATGGAAGTCCAGTTACATGTTACATGCCCTACTTTACAGTTGAGTGTCGTTTTAACTGGCCAGTATCTGCCAACTTCAGGGCTCTGCTAACTAGCCTAACTGTTGGGCTCTTCAGTCCATAACAACCATGGGATCCAGACCTACAGTAGGCCTTGCGTTATGGGGGAGTATTTTGTGATGTCAAAGCATCTGTCCATCAGTTGAGAATTTTACATTTCAACCGCCATGTATTTTCAAGCTGTATTACAGCTCTAATGTTTGCAAAATATCCCATCTCTCACAATGCAAAATCTATTAAAGTACATGCGGTAAAAATGTATTCTTGAAACGCAGGCAGCGGAACTAAATATATTGGGAGCAAAGTGTCAAAAGTGCAAATGTTATTGAGTAACTGAAGGACGTGGAAACTTTTTCTCATTATACAGATAGTGGTGGGTTGCAGAAATATAAGACAGTAAAAAAAAAAAACCCAGTCTAACTGTCCAAGATGTTGGACTAGTAGTCCCTGACAACCATGTGTCCATGAGTAAGCACCACGGTGGAGGTGGATATAGTGATGAGATGTCACCTCTGCTGGCCATTGGTGGCACCTCTTTTTTTTTTTGGTTATGTAATTGAGCTGTTTTCCTGAAAATGTCACCCACATACATCATATTTCAGTTATCATATGCCCCCTTAAATGTTTTAATAATTCTAAAGTGTGGTGAAATATTATTTAGTTTTTGGAACCAAATTGGCCACTTAATTTAGGTTCCAAAGAAAGATGAATGGATCTCATGTGTTGGTGTGGCAAGTTTTCTACCTATTTACTGACTTTTATATGAAACTGCTTTTTGGTTTGCTGCTTACATATATTAAGTTCAGCTATTTATACAGTATATCTCATTCACTTTGGATTAAAGCTGCACTGCCCCCTAGAGCTCAATTTAATGTTACACGGGAGAATGAAGCTAGTCTCAGCCTCTTCAGCTCAGTACCAGAGGTGTCAAAAGTACACATTGTCATTACTTAAGTAGAAGTACAGATACTTTTTGTAAAAAAAAGACTGTTAAAAGTAAAAGTATTGATTCGCCTTCTGTACTCAAGTAATAAAGTACAGGCTCTGAAATGTACTGAAAATGGAAAAAGTATAAAATGTGAACGATATTAAATTGTAACAGCTGTTGCTGGGAAAAAGTTTTCTGAACCTCGAGAGAACATTAATGTTACAATAATAAAATAAAATATAATCTAAACAATGTTATTATAATATATCCTGATATAGTTTTTTACAATTGCTGGGACGCAAAACTCTTTACACAGTGAGCACAACAGCAGTATACATGGGCTAGACTGTATTATTTTTAATTTCTTTGGCACAAACTGCATTCCATGTAGACCCTGCGTCTTTCAAATTTCATGGATTCTTTTCTCATAGACAGCCACAACCAAAGCTATGTAGTCTACCTACAGGCCAATTACCATGTTTACATACTTTTTTTTCCCAAAACTGTTAAACTTCAATTCTTCAACTTTAACATGCTGAACATCTGATACATAGGCCCTTTTAAGCATTTTGTTGTTGTAAGACAAATGTTCCTTTGGGGACAATACAGTTAATCTGTACTACGGATTTGTTGATACGAGTGGTGTTTGCTTTGTTTATGTTACTATTTACGGAGCCAGGGCTGTGTAGAAGTATGGGATTATTTTTTCAACACACACAGGGAACATTAAACTCGTGAAATGCGAGGAGATGTTTGTGGAATTTGACAAAAAATTTGTTATTTTACATTTATCTTGCAATAGCTGACTTTACTGTTAAGTCCATCCATCCATCCATCCATCTTCATCCGCTTATCCGGAGTCGGGTCGCGGGAGCAGCAGCTCCAGCAGGGGACCCCAAACCTCCCTTTCGTGAGTCACATTAGCAAGCTCTGACTGGGGGATCCCGAGGCGTTCCCAGGCCAGTATGGAGATATAATCTCTCCATCTAGTCCTAGGTCTTCCCCGAGGCCTCCTCCCAGCTGGACATGCCTGGAACACCTCTCAAGGGAGGCGCCCAGGGAACATCCTTACCAGATGCCCGTACCACCTCAACTGGCTCCTTTCGACGCAAAGGAGTAGTGGCTGTACTCCGAGTTCCTCACGGATAGCTGAGCTTCTCACCCTATCTCTAAGGGAGAAGCCAGCTACCCTCCTGAGAAAATCCATTTTGACTGCTTTTACCCGTGATCTTGGGTAAGGTACCCAATTTTTGTTCATAAGGGTGTGAACAAAAATTGCCCGGTAGATCGAGAGCTTTGCCTTTCGGCTCAGATCTCTTTTCGGTGCGATAAAGCGATTGCAATACCGCTCCGGCTGCTCCGATTCTCCAGCCAATTTCCTGCTCCATAGTCCCGTCACTCGGGAAACAAGACCCAGAGGTACTTGATCTCCTTCACTTGGAGTAAGGACTCATTCCCTACCCGGAGTAGGCATTCAATCGGTTTCCCTCTGAGAACCATGGCCTCAGATTTAGCGGTGCTAATCCTCATCCCAGCTGCCTCACACTCGGCTGCAAACAGATCCAGTGAGTGCTGGAGGTCACAAACTGAGGATGCCATCAAGACCACATCATCTGCAAAAAGCAGCGATGAGATCCCCAGGCTACCGAACCGCATCCCCTCCCCACCACGACTACGCCTCGATATCCTGTCCATGAATATCACAAACGGGATTGGTGTTAAACCCCACCTGAAGCGAGTCAGATTTACTGCTGATAATCCATACACAGCTCTCGCTTTGGACAAACAGGGACCCCCTCACCCCATACTCCCGCAGCACTCTTTTGGCACTGTCCCTGACTTCCACGCGATGTTCAGGAGGCGTGTCATCCAAGACATCCCCTCCACATCTAAAGCTTTTAGCATTTCTGGATGGATCTTATCAATCCCCATCAGATGATACGATCACAAAATCAATCATCCACCTTTGGCCTAGGGTGCTCTGGTACCACGTACACTTATGAGCATATGTTCGAACATGGTGTTTGTTATAGACAGTCCATGACAAGCACAGAAGTCTAACAGCAAACGCCCGCTCGGGTCCTCCCAATTACACCTCTCCAGGTGTCTCCATCATTGCTTACGTCTCCCAACAGAACTATGGAGTCCCCTACTGGAGCCCTATACAGGACTCCGTTCAGGGTCTCGAGGAAGGCCGAATACTCCAAACTGCTGTTTGGTGCATATGCACAGACAACAGTGAAAATTCCGCCCCCCCCACACACACACAACCCCTAGGCGTAGTGAGGCAACCCTCTCGTCCATTGGGGTAAACTCCAACATAGCAGCGCTCAAACGCGGGTGTGGGGATACTAAGACTAGTATGAATTACGGTAGAAAACCTTGGGCATGACATTCAACCATACACCAGGTATTAGTGCATCCCAGCTACATTGGCTTTGGAAGTGGAAGTTCTACAGGATAGGGTAAGATGCTGAGACATAATCTTATCAATACACCCTACAAGAATTTAGTAGGTTTAGTAGGTCCAAATGTGGAAGAAACCATTTACAGTTACAACATAAGTCTTATCTGGGTAGAGGATGATAACTTAGTTTGAGGAACAACATGATTACTACATAATTCATTATTCAACACTACTATACTTCAATTATAATGTACTTCAGAGGCTTCTGCATTTAAACAAATAAACAAAAAATGTTTGAATTAAAATCACTTATCAACAATGTTTAACAGGTATTAGTATAGTAGTAGTAATAATAACAACAATAATAATAATAACAATAATAGACATAATATTTATTTTATATTTTTATGAATATACGTTCCTTTGTTCTTTGACTATCTCTGCGGCTAATTCATTATTCATTATTACTAGTATTACTGTAGGCTACATCTATACAGACACACCTACCAGTGGTGTCAATTGAGATAAAAAAACAAATGTCTATGACTAAATCTATCAGAAGATTATATTTAACAGAAATACTGTATAGGCTGGCTAATAAAATGCCAAGCAATAATAGTGGAAACAAATGTAGCTTTAGTGCTAGCTAGCTAGCAAGCTAGCAAGCTAAACAGGGAAACAAATGAGAGAAAAAAGCAACAGAGAATTAATAGATAGATATCATAGCCCTTATGATATCTATCTATTAATTCTCTGTTTTTACTCAACAGTACAAGAGAAACAGGGAGAGCTTTAAAAAAGAGAAATTAACTTTTCAGTTGAGGACAAATAGAGCAGAGCTTATGAGGCATTAATGGAAATGTTAGCCAATTAACACAAGCTAAGAACATTGTGCTTAATGTGTAGTCAAGGGACACAGAGAAAAGATTTGTCTTGCTAGACCACACATTTCCCCCAATACATTGTCGCCGTCACGCCGTCGCACGAGTGAACCAGAGAAAGCATTTGGCAAGAGGAGAGAGTGTTGGGGATTGCAGAGGTAGAGGGATAGAGAGAGAGAGAGAGAGAGAGAGAGGCTGGGAGATTAGGGCAGATGGGGAGACAGGATGAAAATCAGGAAAAGAGGCTGTTGAGCAACATGTAGAAATGGCTAGTAGAAGGAAATATAAAGAGAGAGAGAGAGATGACAGGGCCCTCAACAATCACCACTAATGAAGAAGAATGAGGAGATTTAGCTGCCCGCTGGACCTTATACTGACCACACGCACACACGCGCACACAGTTTCACTATGCAGTGCTGTCAGCTTCACTTTCCGCAGAATTCACTTAGATGTAATGGGAGTGAATAAATTCACCAAAATGCTGCATAGATTGCTTAAACTAGGCTTAATTAAGCAAAAAATTTCTCTCCTTACTAGATTTCCTACATATTTGTTGTTAGACCGACACCCAGACAAGGCATTTTCACACCACACTTTATAAATTACTGCTAGGCGTTTTAATTAGAGCTGAAATGGCAGCTTTTTCATATTCTAACTGAACTCCACATAGGCTGCGCAACAACGAGCAACAACTTTTATCTGTTGAGTTATGTCACTCTAGGCCTCATTTGCACTGACCTCCACATCTGCAGAAAAATTAACTAATGAAGTTTAATCTTAATGAGGCTATTGTATTATTTTTACACCTACACCACTTTTGCACTTCCAGTGTTTCAAAGGAAATTTTAGACAATTTTGTTTACCTATGACATTATTGTCAAAATATGTTTTGTAGTATTCCTGTTGTGTTCTTTTCATAGTTCTTTGTGGTGTGTGTGTATATATATATATACTATTCTATTCTATTCTATTTACAGGATATTGATATGTCAAGCGTGACAGTAGCTCAACGTTTAAGAAGGAATTTTGCTGTTGATTTTTATAACAGGATCAACGAGAGTTTTAGGTCAAAAGAGTGTTTCATTCACTGTGTCGTGGAGGAGGAAGACACCAGAAAGATATTTGTTGGGATCACATTCTGTTCAGTAGGAAATGTTAGCTAATGAGGTACAAATATAGTCTCACAGTATATATATATATACACACACACACACCACAAAGAACTATGAAAAGAACACAACATCATCACAATCATAACAATATATATATACTCTCGTTGATCCTGTTATAAAAATCAACAGCAAAATTCCTTCTTAAACGTTGAGCTACTGTCACGCTTGACATATCAATTTCCTGTAAATATACTAAAATGACTACTATGACCATTTAATCAGGTTTAGGCTTACATTACATGTTTCAAAATCAATTATTTTGTGTTTCTATTTCATTTTGTTTAAAGTCTATAACATGAAAAAATGACTTGTTAAGTACAGTAAGTACAGTATGTATTTCCGTAAATAAATATTTCTTGAAGGAATTAGAGTGCATTAGTATGGATTTGTGAATGTGGGCTAGTAACAGAAATAAACAATGTTCATACTCTAACCCCACAAGACCATTGTGCTAAATACATGGATGGAAGTTTGAGAAAGCACTGTCCATAACATGCGCTATAGGTGAGTAGTTTCATTTAAACAAATGGCAGCCATTTTGACGTGCCTTTTCCAGTTACTTTAATACACCCACACATCTTAGATGTGTGTGTGTTTTATGTTTTGTGTCTTGGTTCCTTTTTTAAAGATTGACACTGGAGTCACAGGCCTCTGACTGAGCAACAGGCCAATTTGCTAGCAGGCTGGTGGGCTGGTTGGAATGGCCGTAAGATTTGACGAGACTGCGAGCCTGGTGTAAACACGCACACACACGCACACGCACGGACCAATTACAGGAATGTGTGTATTCCACATAGACCCATACGACGCAAAGCAAAGGTTAGGAACTTTCAAGTGTGGAAAACTTTGATGTGAGAGGCGAGGCAATTTGTTAAGATCTTTTCCTCTACCTAAACCTTTTACAGCTTCACATTTACTCTCACGCCTACACACAGGTGCACATAATATCCAAACAAGGGCTTTCTAAAAATATTTTGCTTGCAGTTTGTTTTTCATATTACTCTTATCCATCTTTTATGAACCTCTCTTTTTATCTATTTTTTCCATTGCACCTGTCAGGATTTTTCTGAATTTTTTACCCTATCACGTTTGATCTCATTTCTGTCACTGCAGGTTTTGGCTTCCCTCCCTCTCTCTATCTATTTATCTTGCTGTCTGTGTTTTTGCTGGGTCTTCTTTGTTCTTTGTGCGCCCCTGTGTCATCATCTGACCATTCATCTTGTTTTCTTTTCCCTCTGCTATCTCTGTCTTTTTCTCTGTCCTTCTGTTTGGCCGACTGACTTATTGATTTAATTTTCCTACAGTTTGGAGTTGCTCTCGTCGTCATAAACTATCAGCATTGCCCTCCATCGCTAAGGGGCATTGATCCATTTTTATGCAGTGCCGGCCAATCACGACCAATCTCCTCTAGGCATCGTTATCACGGCCTTTTTCTTCACGGAGTGCTTTCTGAGATGTCGCCCGTCTTGTGCCCGTGGTCTAGTTGGTCAACCTCAATGAAAGAAAGGTTATGCCCTGAAATATGATGGCGCTGTCTCTTGTGCTATAGTTCAAGGTGAGTTCCACATAGAAGCCTAAGAACGAAGTCAATTGGACCCTTTCCACAGAGCAGAAGAAATACAGCTACAGCTAATACAGTAAGACATTTGACATGTCTGTGAAATGTGTATTAACTGAAACCATCAAATGATGTCTATGTAAGATAATAGGCAGCACACTCATGAATGAGACCACAAGTCTATCTGAGCCATTCTCAGCTATCTAGTTTTGTATGGGTTGAGTGTCTTGAAGTACCAGAGTATTCTTTCAGCAGGCACAGCTAGTGGACTGCCAAGAGGTATTTGGTGAATTGTACAAAAAGTGTAGGATAACAATTGGCTTACAATATTTGACTATACCTTTTAACAGGGGCCTTTACTTACCTGCAGAAGGACACTGTTTGTATTTGTTGCATAATGCAAAGGTTTAAACAATACATAAGCCAATCACATCTTGTGTCGCATGGTATCAGAAAGACTTTCAATGGAGACTGTTATATATGGTCAATCAGTCTTAAGATACGATAGAGTAACACCTTTTGACTGATCCCCGCAGGGAAATTCAGCGGTTACAGCAGCATTCAAATAGATCAAGATAAGACGTAGGCTGCTAGTTCCACACACAAACCACTCTGCTATAAATAAATAGATAGATTTGAAGATACAAAGGCACTTTAAATGTTGGATTTAGGTAGCACCTAAAATGTTTGCTCGCTGTAGAAAAGAACAGGTTAAACAAATGGGACATGTCCTCATGTACCTTTAATCCCTCCTCATCTTTGCATGCTGTCCATCCTCCGTCCTCAGGCCTCGTGTTTCGATCTCTCTTTTGATGCGCAGCAGCGTGTAATCGAACAGGACATCAAGCCGAGGCCAAAGCCTCCCCGGTGGTTCCGCGTTCATCCTCCCCCCCCCCCCCCCCCCCATTGGCCCCTTGGACAGCTCAAAGCCTTCAAATGAGCGTGCATGTGTGGGGGCCTGGAAGGTAGTGGGTGTAGTACAGTACGGTCGTAAGGACACACAATTGGCTCCTAATGGAAGGGGAGCATTCCAGTCCCCCTCTCTCTACCCTGACCTTTCTGAGCGCCCCCTCGTCTGCTTCACCCGTGCCGTCAGACCCCCCCGTAACCTCTGGCACGCTTGCTTTCTCTCCATGCCAACGGGGGCCAGGTAATAACCCCCCTCTTGCTCCGTCGAGCTCCCTCGCATTGTGTTCGGATGAAAGCCGCCTCCATTATGGTTTTGTGATGTTGAATTTGATTTCTATTTTTTCCCCCCACTTCTTAGTAGTCTGGTGGCGAAACAGCCAGCCTCTCTCTTTGTCTACTGGCAGGGTCCGCACTGAGACCACCAGCGGGGATAAGAGTTGAGCACAGCGGGGGTTTTAAGGTGGGCCTTTCACCGGCTTCTGCCACCTAGAACATTGCTCGAATGGTAAACTTTGCAGCACTTATTTATTTGTTCCCCTTTTGTTATGCGGTCTGTTTTCTCTCCCTCTCTCTCTCTCTCTCTCTCTCTCTCTCTCTCTCTCTCTCTCTCTCTTTTCCATCATTCTATTCATGGCTAGGTGCTGGTGATTACCAACTGATTCTCACCCTAGTCTAGGCGATCGATTTTCTGATCTTTTTGTGAATTAAAAAAAAGGCATTCTGTCATTGTTTGCCTTTTCAACATTTGCCTTTGACTTTTTGACTTTTCACTTTTTTGTCAAACTTCAAAGGGTTTCTTATGGTCTTGTTGTGACAAGACAACCGTACTGTGTTCATAATTCATAATGCTGTACATTCAAGGAAACAAGTTTCAAATTTGAGGAACATAAAGAAGCATGAATATCATGTATAATCAATCTTTGATTATGCTACGTTTGTTTTAGATGCATTTTTAATGAAGAAGAAATATTGGTCCATCCCAAATAAATGAAGACTATGAAATGTGTTGAAAGTGTGCATTCAGCTTTTAAATGGCGTACATACTCTTTTGATGCTTTGGCCATGTAGGCCTTGCAGAGTTTTTAGAAGTCACACAGATCTATTTGATGACAGAATGTCTACGGAGCTGTTTAATCCTGAATGTATCAGAGTATATTTATTATATAGTGTTTAGGTGGTCCTAAAGTCTGATGTAACCAGATCATATTCACTTTGTGAATGGGTCTGGCCACGCTCCATTCGGAAGTGTTTTCAGTCGTATCCTCCTACTTGGCATAGACCTCTGGTTAATTTTGAAACTATTGCACAGCGCTCAACCAACCTTATGTTTTGATCGTTCTACAACCATTCGAAACACCCTTGACTTCAACGTCATCTGACTAACCCACGCTGATCGGGCCGCCAGCAGCTGTGCGAACGCTAATGTGATCAGGGTTTCCAGACTGTAATCTCAGCTAAATTAATTTACCTGAGAGCATAGTCGGGTGGAGCCAGGCTAGCAATCTTATGCTAGCAATGATCAATTGGCTATGCATGCAATGTATGATCAAGTGGATTTAACATTCAGAGCACCTGGCTAAGAACAGATTTGGAGGTTAAGGTTTTGTACACCTGGGGTTTACTTGATTTTTATTTTTCTTAACAGAAAAATATTACATATTTAAGTGAATATTTCTGCATGAGGCCCATTGTTTTTTGATAACTTAAGCAGCTTTTTAGACCAAGATGGTTTTTATATACATAAACATTATTTTAATATGTTAAACCATTTGCATTCTGGTGAGATGGAGTCACCTTGCTTAATTTGTACAAATGAAGCTATTTATAGCTCCATAGACTCCATAGCAAGGTGCAGACATTGATCAGAAAATGTAGTAGAATTTATCCAGCACTGTTCCATGTGAATTTTACTGTAAAAGTATGTTGCTTTATTTCTATGTTTATGCAACCCTTTTTCTTCAACAAATCCCCTGGTCTCTGCGTTGTGTTTATTTTGGATCGGGAGGGGACAGAGAAGACAGGC
>JAODUK010036052.1:0-21655 GCA_027564635.1 Typhlichthys eigenmanni | reverse complement strand
AGTGATAATCGATTAATCGAAAAAATAATCGATAGATTAATCGACAAAAAAAATAATCGTTTGGTACAGCACTAATATGAATCAATCTAAAGTGTAGTTGGGAAATAGATAATGTGCTCCCAGTAATCCCAGTTATTACAGTGGTTTGTCGCACAGTGACAATAAACTGAATATCTTTGTAAATTAAAGTTTAGCTAGAGACAACATTCCCACAAGAGATTGTTACTTATATTGGTTTTTGTTATATTCACCACCAATTACGGGTTGATGGTGCTACACACCAAACACACGCTTCACTGTTACGTTTCTAAGGGCGAGGTGTTACAATGCTCCAAGGTGTCTAGAGAGCTTTAGCCACATTCCTATTAGTAGAGTTCGGAAACAAATCCTTCATTGTTTCCACATGATAAGATTAACCCCTGTGTAAGTGCATGGATGTTATGTTCAAGCATTCACTAATTAAGCACATTATTAGTTGACACGAGTAAATTAAGAGTAAGATCTTGTAATTTAGCACTGAGGTGAAATTAAGAGATAAATTCGACACCAAACAGCTGCTGTACAAGTTTGTGACCAGTATGAGCTAATGGGGGTCACAGTATACAGTACAGTGTGCATTAACAATTAAGTGCAAGTGTATGTGTGTGCGTGTGTGTGTGTCCAGGTGCTTATGTGCCGGAGGGTCTGTTGACGTCCTGCTCCTGGGACTACATGACATTCACGCCCGCCTTGCGGGCCTACACCATGATGCTGTTCACCTTCGTCTTCTTCATCCCACTGGGAATCATCATCTTCTGCTACTGCTGCATCTTCAGAGCCATCCGGAGGAACACTCAGTGAGAGCGTGCGCTTGCACGCACTTGCACGCGCCCACACACACACACACACACACAAACACACAGATATTTACATAGTTTTAGACAAAATAAAACACACAGACATGTACTGTACACCCAGTAAAAAATAAACACTTCTGTGAAAATCGCCTATCATTGCACATTAAATATTTTCACATGGACATTTGTGTTTTTAATTAGAATTTCATTAAGACCCCCTCCTTTGACAATCAGTTTATTTTACCCTTTTAACATGTGCATATGTTTTTTTGCGGGTGAAGAAACATTGTGCACCATTTCCACCTAATGGTAAATGGACTGCATTTATAGTGCTTTTCTGACCTTTCGGCCACTCAACGCGCTGTACAGGATTGCTTCACATTCACCCGGTGGTCTGGCCCAAGGACACCTAGACACTTGGTGAGGAGTTAGCGGGGTTCGTACGGATCATCTGTCCACACGCTCTACCCGCTGCACCAGTCCCCCCTATTCAGCACCTAATCAGCTCACGATAAAATAAGAAACACAATTCACTTTCACTCTTACAGTACATATACAGTTTAAAGGTATAGTAAGCAAATACATGTTTGATCAAATTCACCAAATATCTACTGGTACTCATGGTCCACTAGCTTATAGTGCCCCAACATTTAAAAAAAAATGTCTACACAGCCCTGGCTCCATAAATTGGAACACAATCAAAGTGGTGTAGATCACAACACACAAAATACAGTACACTACACAATATCCTAGCCTTCGCAATGTGTTTCCAGTGTGTGGGCTGGAGCTTCTGAGGGAGCAACATACTATATGGCATTGAAGGGAGCGGCGTTTTTGTTAACCATCTTACTCCAGAAGGATGACTTATACCTTTAAGACAGGCAGGCGTTGTCAGGGTGGTGTGTTAGATGCTGCTATGGTGCTACTGTGTGGTGTCGGTATTGACGTGCTGCTGATAAATTAGGTGTGTGGGCTTTTTTATCGATCGCAATTTCTCTCCTGCCCCCTGGTGAATCTGTCCTTTTGATGGCTGATTCTGCTCCTGTATGTGGTGTCTAGGCATGTTGAAGAACAACCCTGGGTCAAAGGTACACTTCCTATTGAACTTGTCTTCAAGGCATAGTGTGTAAAACCTAGCAACATTAAACAATCCCATCATTTTTGTAAGTGTACGCATTTTGCTTGTTCGCCCGTTCTGTTCAAATGAACCTGTTAACCTGACACTGTGAACTTCTCCTAATCATCCCCTTGCCTGCCTTGCTGTCCTTGAGCATCACAGAGGAGAGGTCAATAGATGTGATCAATAAACAAAGTCACATACAGTCGGTATTGGCAATGGGTTACCGAAGCCTTTGGCACAATATTTCTGGTAAGATAAATTAGAGGTTTGTGTAGGATGACCTTATAAACAAACAAGCAAACGCGTCTTGCCCTTCTGGAGCACAATAAATACCGACCAACCACATAAGATAGTGGTGTGCATTAGAACGTTCCCCAGTAATAAAACGCTTTATGAAACAGAAACAGCAGCAATGCATAATATTACCAAGTGCGTGTGTGTGTGCGTGTGTGTGTGCGCGTGTGTGTGTGTGTGTGGCAGGGAGATAGGGAAGATCAACGGCGAGGGGGGGATCAGAGACTCTGTGAAGACGAGCCACAAGATGAAGAGTGAATGGAAGATGCAGATGCAGATGGCCAAGATAGCGCTCATCATCATCATCCTCTATGTGGTCTCCTGGGCCCCATACTCCTGTGTGGCCCTCACTGCCTTCGCAGGGTAGGAGCTGTGTGTGCATGTGTGCGTGTGCATGTGTGTGTGTGTGTGTGCGTGGGTCATAATTCAGTAATTATTTTATAATCAGCCCTCTAAAGAGAGAGAGAGAGAGAGAGAGAGAGAGAGAGAGAGAGAGAGAGAGAGAGAGAGAGAGAGAGAACGAACCACATGACTACATGTGGTCACTTCTCTCTCTGCATGTCCCATTGACCTGCAGACCTCACCCACTACTGCTCTTGTATTGTCCCCTTTGCATGGTCAGGCTGTGAGCACATAGTATATATATATATATATATATACATATACAGTATATGCCGTATATCCAGCATTGCTGAGCTCTCTCAGCTCATACTAAGCCCGTTGCACACCGCAAGTGGAGCGGATGTGGAACTGCAATGCAGCGGCCCTTCTTTCAATCCACTCCAATGTTAATCAATGAGTGTTTGCACACTGCACTCTCAGAGCCTTTCCCCCATCTGGAATCTATTTTTACCCTCGCTCCACCATTTGATCGATCCAAATGCTTGTTGCTCCTCATGCTACTTGTAACTCAGACCTGATTAAAATCAGGGGGCTCTGTCTTAAAGCACAAATCAAAGCATTATTTGTTCTGTGTTTTGAGAGGTGCATTTTAATGTAAATGCATGTTAATTATTATTGTCTGTCTGTCTGTCTGTCTGTCTCAGTTATGCAGACTTGCTGACTCCTTATATGAACTCTGTTCCCGCTGTCATCGCCAAAGCTTCTGCTATCCACAATCCCATAATCTACGCTATTACACACCCCAAATACAGGTAGAACACACACACGCACACATGGTCTCAAACACACACACTCGCGCATTCACACGCACACGCACACACACACTTTCTCTGCTTGCATTATTCTCACTCTCACACCTTCCTCTGTTGATTAGCTGTCTCAATCCCTCATTATGTCTCTTTTACTCAGCCTTCGTCACTCGCTCGCACAGGCATGTGTGAAACTCTCTCACTCAAAGACATATGGAAGCAGCGTGAATCACACACAGAATGGGTTCTTGATAGATTATGTGCTTCTTGGATTGTTGCTCTTTGGGATATCTGTGAAATTTCAGATGGAAAATATCTGCCTCTAGAAATTGTGTCTGACTGAGCTGGTTGCAATGCTGCATTTCATAATTGTGTGTGTGTGTGCATGTGTGTGTGTGTGTGTGTGTGTGTGTGTGTGTGTATGTGTAAAGCCAGTTATGAGCCACTCTCAAAAATGTTAAAATGTGAAAGGGACACATTTGTTTGGCGTTCAACCAGGTGTTAGGGGGATAAGGGAGAGAGATGTTGAGAGGAGGGAAGAGGGGGTTAAACTCACCAGGCAGACGCTGGGACATTGTGGGCTTGGCAGTGGGTTGAAGCTGTTGGGGAAGCATGTGTGTCTCTGGGAGAGAGGACATAGTTAAAAAAGTGCTTCAACGGTGTGGGCGGTACCCCCAGGAGCAGACTTTGTTGTTTGCACATCTGGCCTAACTTGGTGTGGAGTGTTTTTCTATGGGATCTGTGTTGGAGCGTGTAACTGTTGTGCAGGAGCAACTGCTGCTGAAGTTTCTTCGGTCTACCGGCTTGTATGCCCTAATGCCCGTATTTGACTGTTTGTTGCAGGATACGGACTGTGAGGGGCAGCAATGCGCTTTGATAGCGCCTAGTTTGCCTTGTCTCCAACAGAAGAATAAGATGAGAAAGAAGTAGAAGGAATAGAGTGAAATATGTCACATATTTTAAAATCGTTTACGATTCTCACATTTCTTTTATTGGTAAACGCTTATTACATGAACTAAAACGTAAGTTAACGTTAAACGTATGGTAAATTCCCGGAGCCTTTTCTTTGGTGCTCGGCTTACTGGCTCTGAGGAGGTTAAATATATAATCTATATGTTACGTTTCTATGTCCAATGACCTAGTATTGTTTTGATTGGGAGAGCTAGCCTAGCTAACATTTCCTTATCAACACTACCAGGTTTGTTGTCTTTTCTGGATATCATTTTAGTCCATCATTATTAGCCTGCGGTGATTATTTGGACACATCAGACACTTGAAATCATAACGTGAAATGGCTTGGGCTGCCACTCTGAGAACTTGGCATCCATTGAGCTGACTCAATGTTAGCAAGGTTAGCTTATCGTGGTACCCAGATAAACTGTTATAATGTTGTCGTTTTAGATTAAATAAACCATTTTCTAAATGTTTCTGCTGGCTCAACGATTAATACCACGTATATGGGGCCAGGCTGACATATCTACGGTACATGTGATCTTTAATCAGATCAACTGCTCAAGCGTACATCGGCTACTAGCCATTAGCTGCTAGTTTAACACAATTACTGACTTACCAATTGAAAACGTATGACATCCGAACATTATTGTGTAAGTGTATAACGCATTTTGCAACCGAACACTTGTAATTGTAAACATGCTTTTTAATTGAAACAATATTGTACTGGATGAACTTGTGTATTGGCATCATCTGATCTGATTGGCATACACCGCTCTTCAAACTTGTTAATTGTGGATGCGTGGCATTTCTTACTATACTACTATACTATACTATACTTACTATAGTCGAGTGTAATTTTAAAATCATATTCAAAAATGTTAATATTCAGTGTCATGTCAGAATGACTGTAATAAAGTATATGTCTGGCTTTGCGCTCCCAGTCCCCCCCCCGTACGGTAATCATTTGTGAGACGTAAAACAGTACCAGTAGGTGTAAAACTAATAGCTATGTATGCATGCTAGCATGCATATTGTCGGATGATATCGTATAGAAACGAATATCAAAGCAGAAATGAAATGTTTAGGTTAAATATGACTATGTGGGGTTAAAAATAAATTCAAACGTTCAGTGTTAGGCCTACTTGAAGCTGTAGCATTCAAGTGTATTAAATGCTGTAACATGGCAGGGGTCGCTGCAGGACAAGCATGGCAACGCATTGTAAACCCTGAGTAAAATGGGTAAAAAAAGTAAATTTTTATTGAAAGATGTTTATCATCTTTTGGTCAATTATGAAGTGATATTGGTACTTAACATTGTAATTTCAGAATATGCTAAAATTGCACACTAAACTTTGCCCTAGTATTGAATGCTTGAAATGAAGAACCCATGTCCAGGATGCAGAGGTTAATTTCCCATGTTGTTTCTTGGAAGAGATCAGAGGTTAAAAACCCAGTGTTTTGCTTTTTTTTTCTTTTCTCAAGCTCTCTTGAGTCCTTATTGTAGACTAGCTCTATTGAGTCATTATTTTAGACTATACAGTATGGTATACCTCTTCTGTTTTCCACATCTTAAACAGAGAAACAAGCTCTAAATTAGGTCTTTCAAAAAACACAGCATGAGAGTGTACTGTTAGCTGATATTTTCTATAATATTGTATATCTGACATATGAGCATATCGTATAAATGAAACAGGAAAACCCATTATATTCTCTGATTCATTGTAAATGGTCAGATCCCAGTTATTAGTTTTTCTAGAGCGCTGCCACTTTTGATTGCAGCGAGACTTTACTATCAGACGGAATGGTGAGTGGCCAAAACTGTGAGGAGCTTTCAGAAAGGGCAGACAGGGCCAGTCAACATGGAACGTTCCATTCTCCTCTATGCCCTGATTTCCCGATTAGCTAATTATTCAAAATGATTTAGCTAGGCTGACCTGATCACCTATTGTATGTAGGTAATCGATATATGATACATTGATTGATTTATAATGTAAACATGAATGCATATAGGCCTAGGTAGCCCAGATAAATATGCATAGACTATGTTGGATTCCCCCCTCTCCCATGTGTCCAATGCTAACTTCCCATGGCATCTCTCCCTTGTCCTCCCCTTGTAGAGGAGTAATGGAAGAGCAGGCTGGCTCACCTGGAGCCAATACAGACAACAGCAGCCATAGAAATGGAGAAGAGGTGAGAATGATCAGAATAATAATACATGATTCTAAGCAGCATTGGACGGCCTCATCTAGTCATCCAATTTAGGCCGACACTAGTTTAGCCTTAAGCAATCATTAAACACCCTTAAAGGTGGTGTCTCAAACAAACACAAGTGGTGCAGACCGCACCGCACGACACTAAGGTGTTCAAATACCAACGAGCGTTCTCTAGAATGACCAACTATACCTTTTAAGGGGCCGTCCAGCTTATTGGTCTGTCCACCTGTTCAGAAGCCCCGCCGTGGCAGTTGGACCAAGGGGAGGAAGAGGAAGAAGCCTGTGAAGGACAGCAACGCCCCCAAGGCCCCCCTGACGGGTTATGTGCGCTTCATGAACGACAGGCGCGAGCAGCTGCGGTCGGAGCGCCCAGACGTCCCCTTCCCAGAGATCACCAGGTTGCTGGGCAACGAGTGGAGCAAGCTGCCCGCGGAGGAGAAGCAGGTCAGTATGGCCAAGCCAAATACAGGCTCAAATGTTGTTGTTGTTGTTTTTATGGACCGGTATAGCCAAACCACTGCAACTGCATGTGACCCGTGCAGTTACTTAACTTCCCGTTTCATATTTGCAGTTAATTCACTTGAGCAGAATCGCAGCTCTCTCTTCTCTAGGAAGTTTCCCAGACCTTCTGCTGGGTGTGACCAGTCAAATGGCATCCTGTTTCATTACATAAGAACTCCCTCGCACACAGACCTTCTGTTATGCCTGTTAAACCAATAATTTATGATCTGCAACTGCTGGTTAACAGTCACTCACGACATATGGCAGACTAGTATTAGTAGTATATGTAGTTGCATGCATTTGCAGTGGTCATTATCCATATTTTACAGAAATGACTTGCTGACCTATAAGCATAGATCAGTCACAGTAAAAAGTGGTTATACAAAAGCCTCCCCCTTTGATAGATATGTTTGAACTGACGAGATGCTGTTCTCATGAACACTTGCGTGTATGTCCTCCATGACTGAACCTTCATTGACCGCTCCGTCCCGTGCAGCGCTACCTGGATGAGGCGGAGCGAGACAAGGAGCGCTATATGCTCGAGCTGGAGAAGTACCAGAAGACGGAGGCCTACAAGCACTTCACCAGGAAGGTCCAGGAGAAGCAGAAGGGCAAGAGGCACAGAGGGGGTGAGTGGCAGTTGGAGTTGAGCGTAAGCACAAGCCGCTATTGATATTGGCTGGTGACGGGTCACCTTAACATTAAGGATGGTATTTTACAAGTTGCTTAATAGGTCAGTGTTATTTGTAGGTTTATGTTGAAATAAGACCCAGGAACCCATCTCTTTGGCTTGTGCAACACACCTGTTGCGCAACTGTTCTTAAAATGTCAAGAGGTTTGAGGAGATGAACAGCTCTTCCCTGGCACAGACACTTTGACTGAATGAGCAGTTCTTGGCCTGCTCTAAACCTCTCCTCTCCTTTAACAAAAGGGTAGAAGCCATTTGGTTTGAGAAGCCTCCTTCCGCTATCAGTTCAAGATGTGCTAAAAGCATCTGCACAGGAGGAAACATTAATCACCTCCTGACTTGTCTCTTGATTTTTTCCCTTCCTTTCCAGATGGTGGACACCAGGTATCCAACGAGGCTCTGCATGAGGTGGGTAAACCAAAAACCCACTGCAGCGCTTAGCCTATTCTCTGCTGTTATAGTGCAAGTTGCTGAAATGGTATAATCTGTGTCTTTACAGTAGCTGTCCTTGAGTCTGTGGGAAGAACTGAATTATTCAGAGCATTAATTCATGTAGATTTAATGGCAGTTATCGTAATACAGTAATATGGTTCATGGTTGGGAATTACTATGCCAGTAATTAAGTAGTGTTGAAAGGTAGTCGGAGGCAGATTGCTGACTTTTGCATATTTTGGAGACTTATTGAGCATGACCAGGATATTCTAGTTTACAAGTGAAATCAGTTGCCCGCCCCTCGCAGCAGAAAAAGACATATTGACACATTTAAAAGTTTACCTCTGTTGCATCTGTCCTTCATGTGCTGCACACAGGCTCATTGTTGTGGAACTAATGCTGAATGAATCCACTTTGGCATTGTGTTTGTTGTAGTGATTCAAGCCCTTGGCTTCCGCCTAGTATGTAATTCATTTTTATTAAGTTAAGCGCAGTAATTAAAGGGTTTCTGTTGTAAAGCTCTCATACTCCAACAGTGAAGGGATACAGCCACAGGAACTTTACTTATTTAGATTAGCATTATTTTGAGAAAACCGGCATTTCCCTTTTCAGATTTAATGCGTCCCATGTTTGCAAAATAAGTGGGAGAGGAGATTGTCGTTCTACCAGTGAATGTTAATAATTCATCAAGAACACTGTAACTTGATCACATCTGCCCTTAATTTGTTTTGTGTCTTAGTGTGGATTGGTTTGTGTGGTGTTGATTCATTTAAACGTAGTCTTTACTGAGCAGTATCTGTTTTTGTGTTATATTGTGTTGAATATTAAAGATCCATATATATTTATACCATTATTAATGTATTTATCTTTTTCCTTTACCCTTCAACCTTGTTTTTAATTGTTGCTTTTAAGACGCCTACAACAAACGTACTCTGGTGGTTTAGTTCTGGAAAAAGAACACTTCCGATACCTGCATCTAATCTAGATTCATCTCTTTTTTTCCCTCCCCCTTCCTCTACATCTTATCAGAAGGATGCAGATGGGAAAGACAGATCTGTGTTTGACATCCCTATCTTCACAGAGGAGTTCCTCAACCACAGCAAAGGTATCTTGTTCCATACTAGTAACTAGCGGGTCTGCAGTTTGCTTTAATCCACTTTTCCCTTTAAGTGCTTCCAAACATAATCTTATTTAAAGTAAACATTTTAATACAGCAATAGCTCCTACTTTACCAAAACTGACACCGTACCAGACGTGTGGAAGCCTCGTGAGACCATCCTGATCTCGCAAGCTTCGCCGCGAGAATCAGTTGTGAGGGTTTATAATGCTTTGTGACTAGTCTGAGTAACATCTGAATTTACCAATCAGCGTTGTACTGGTGGCTACGGGCTCGATTTAGGTGTAAAGACAGTGAAAGCTGCTTGAAAACAACAATGACGGGCAGATGATTCATCCACTCAACTGCCAAGTATTTTTTGGAAATTCAGTTTCGATGGATGGCTCCCCAGATGGACTTGTGTCTAACAGTCCACGCCGTGTGTCAAGTTAAAGAAGAGTCCACTGTATCAAAAGAATAACTGGTGCCATGGGTGGATCTCTCGCCAATGTCATGTGTCACCCTTCTTTTGCATTTCACCCCTCATATACGCGTGTGCGTATGTATGCCAATGCTAATGCTAATGCGATGTGCCCTGGCAGCCCGCGAGGCAGAGATGCGGCAGCTGCGTAAGACTAACATGGATTACGAGGAGCGCAACGCGGCGCTGCAGAAACACGTGGAGAACATGCGCGGTGCCGTGGAGCGCCTGGAGGGCGACGTGATGCAGGAGCGGGGGCGCAACGGCCTCCTCCACCAGCACCTGGAGACCCTGCGCCAGACCCTCACCTCCAGCTTCTCCTCCCTGCCACTCCCTGGTGAGGCCAGCGCGTTATGGCGGGAGGGTCCGCATGGGGGCAGTACAGCCACGACAGTGTAGGACTGTTGGTACCAATCTCATGTTCACCTCATTCACCTTTATGATTTAACAGTGAGATAATTTGGGGTGGTTGTTGTCACACCAGGAGAAAATAAAGTGATTTTAATGTAAATGTACTGTAAGTAAATAAGTACTTAGTCCATTATTTAAAATAAGTACATAGTCCATTGAACTACACCTTTTTATAGCCCGAATATATTATTTCAGCATGGCGGCATTCCTCCTTACCAAGGAAAGCATCAAATAACGTCTCAAATGACGTCTCTACAGTAACATAACACCGTACACGTCATAATGTGATGTCTTCTTTGAATTTGACATTTTTCCCCAAAGCTACCAGCGTTTTGGACTTTTGAGTGTTAGTAGGGTGGTAGAACAGGCTGGCCTCCAGAAACGCTCTCGTGTTCTCAGTGAGACTAATTTAGTCAGATAGGATAAGAAACGCACATAAAACACAGGAAGTGACGTCTGACCCAAGCAGCAATGTGCCAGGGGATAGGGAATTAGCCCGCATAAGCTTAGCTCAGTTTATTGTTCTGCAGGCAGTGGAGAGACACCCAATATGGACTCCATTGACTCCTATATGAAGAAGCTCCATAGCATCATCGTTGGTAACCCACAGGAATACGAGAACCTCATCAACGCTGTGAGAGAGGTCGTCAATCGCCTTGACAGGTAGGACAGTCCTTTATTGCCTAAGGGAACAACCGATGAATGCTAGGAGGCTCTAGCCTGTAGTATGTATACATTAACTTGAAAATGTATCACTGCTAATGGCTAACACCCTACATGTGTTACCTACATTTATACAAAATGAAGAATACATTGACAGTATGTTGTCTTGTTTTGACTATTGCCTTTCATTCTCATTTATTCAGAGGTTGTGTGCATTTATCTTAGTTCTTTTTTGTTCTTTTGTCTAGATAATATGACCAGTTCCACTGTCATTGTGACTTGAGATTGGAAAGGGACCACAGGTAACGGTTTATGCCAAGTTAAGGAGTCTTGAAGACTTATGAATGTTTTGGTCAATATATCTCATCGTGCTCAATGTTAAGACGTCTTTTGCTCCACGGAGCTATCCAGGTGAGGTGACGCAACATTTGAGATTTATTTATTTTCTAGATGTTTTTATTTCTTATTTTTTTTTGTACCTGGTAACATGTTAAAACTATGATTTTGTTTTTATACTCGTATGTGACAGGAGTAGGAAGGACACAATACTGTAAAGTTTTTTCTTCATTGTTTCTTATGTGTGAATGTATGTGTACATTATTTTTATTCAATGTTTTCACTGCAATATTTAGATGTTTTGTGCCTGATCTCAGAAAGATTGGTGTCTGTTTCATTGTTGTATTTTTTTTATTACTATTATTCTACCCTATGTTTGAGGGTTGTTGTGCCATTTTCCTTTTTGTGTTTTCAATAAACACATTAAATCAGCACTTAAGTTAATGTATTTTTGTATTTTGATGTGGACTGTTTCATACAATGTTTGTTCATTCAAATAGTCATCATTGTGAAATAACAATTTTGTCGAATAAACGACACCTTTCAGCTACATATTTTAGTCATATCACATTATTTCAGCTGTGGAGTTTAGCCAAGTCAACTTGTTCTCACAGCCCATAAGGTTTAGTTTTGTAGTCATCTAAACTAGTAATGAAGAAAGTTTAGTACTGCTTCATGCTCCAACACAGCAGTTTGCTGGCCTGTCAGTCACTTCCTGTCCATAAGGAGCAGGTGTGCCACCAGAAGCTAAGCCATAGCAGATGTCTTGCTGCATGGCTTTTACAGTATATGTTATTTATGTGAACTACTACATCCTGCTTTAGACAGCATTGTTTTAATGTAATACAGTATACGGTATATAGTTTACAGCACACTACATTTTGCCCTTATTCGGTGTCTGTTTATAACTTGCACAATTTTCACATTCCAATGCCCAACACATTTTCAAGAGGTCTACAATAGTTTCCCCTTACTTAATGGTGATGGATTTAAGGCCTATATATGCTTCCGCGTCCAAGCTACGCCGTAAGCCTACGGATAAGATGTGAACCACTGCAAACATTTAACATACAGTATTTTAAGGATTCTAAGTTATCTCTCAAAAATTGGGTACTGGCAAACCAAAAAAGAACGAGTGGCCATGTCTGCTGTTGGATCATCAATTCATGTTTACTGCAAACAAGAGAAGGCGGTGAAGGCTATTTCTTAATGAGCTTAGTGATGTCCCTCTGCTTTGATGTGGACACATTTTTGTGAAAAGTAGTCGCACAATTTGTCATTGCATTCTACTGTGTCACATGACACTGGTTCAGTTACAGCTGCCGTTCTGCCCCCACCCTCATTGTGGTTTCATGAGCCTGGTCATGATCCTCACAAAGAAAGGCAAACACAGGCCTAATAAGGCTTTGTCCACATTCCCAGCCAGCTTCCTGCTGGTGGAAGAGTGGCTTGACATTGGGAGAGGTGGGCTAACTGCAGAGTGACACAGATCCTGGAATGGAGAGAGGAAGCAGTGAGTCACAGTCAGGATAATGTGGATCTGGTGTGGAAGAGCTTCACATCCTGGATGGTTTATGAAAGTTTGATTTTTTATTGAGATTTTTTTTTTTTTTTTGCTGAACCACGTGCAGCGCGACCGGCCAGTATCAGCCAATGTTCCTGACTGACTGACTTACTGACAGACCTTGTTTAAAAAAGTGCATATGCTACATTCTATATAGTAGGTGGTGGTACTGCACCATATAGACAGTAGGTGGTTGTAATGGACCAATAGCTTTGGATTCCAACTTCTGTGGCGTTTCACTGAGCGAAGGAACCTTGCATGCCAAACAATGTATTGGCCTATGGTGTTTGCTCATGCTCACTGCCGGCTAAACTAGCCTTGCTTAGTTTTTAGACTAGGTTATAAACAATGCCTCTCAAACTAAAGTACTATACCAAATTGGACCATCACTGTCTCCATGAAAATAATGCCACAAAAATGGCCACCCAGATCAGAGCAGGATATCTTTCTAGAAATATTTGATAGATAGGCATAAATTTTGAGATGGTTTGAAGCATGTTTGAATTGCATGTGTTCTTAAAGTTCTATCAGTGAGATGATTCACCATTACTTCATCATATCAGTTAGGGTTTTTCTTAACATGATATGATATGAAGTTCTCGCAGCTCCCCAGATTTTCCACAAAACATTAATTATTTGTATTTTCTCTTGTGTCCAGCGTAGCTATGTATCCCATTGTGTTTCCGACGCCAACTCTCCTGTTGTGTATATGTTTTAATGCTTTTAACACCAACACTAGATTGGCACTTAATTTATGAATATGGTAACTGTATAGGCCTACTTTATATTTGTATAGTTACACTTGCAGCCACTGCAGGGTCATGTATGTTTTCTCATGTATGTTTTGTTCACAATTATTATTTATAATGTTTTTTTGTGAGGAATAAATTTAGTAGCCTACCTCATTGGTTTTGAGGACAAGGCAGTAAGAGGGATACAGGAAATCCGCCTCCAGGGATGATTAAATAAGTTGTACCTTACATTATGACGTATAATGTACTATAGTTTATGTAATATCTTAGGTTTTTAAAAAGCAAGGCCTATAGCTTCATGCCATTTAAATTTCCCCTCGTTGTATTATAAGGACAGTAGCCTACGGCTTTTAACATAAAAATAACGATTATCTTGCACCCCAAGCCCCCACTCCCTGCATTGTTGTTATTTATCCAGTTAAGGAAGTACTTCGTTAAACGCGAGTTCCTGGTGATCGTCTTCACCTCAGTCCATCCGTGCATCGCTCACTGGAAAAACATTGGTCTCCATGTCAGAGAGTTTGGCAGAAATCATGAAACAATGCTAGGAATGTGTAAAGAAAAAACTTGAGTCATTCCCACATGTCAACTCCTGGCTCAGCTCCTCCCCTGCAGATATACCCGGATTCCAAACTCCAGCGCCCCCCCTTACTCACCCCCCTCATTTGAGAGGAGGGGAATTCCTTCCAAATGGTGCTTGAGACGTCAGTCAGTTGTAGCGTGCATATTGACACTGAAACTAATATGTGTGTTGGAATTTATAAATATGTTTGTTGGAATAACGTATGTAGCATATAGTACAGTCTTGTTTGTTTCATGTTTATGTATGTCTATGTTTATCTATTTATAATAATAACGCGTAGCCTTAGATTGGGGCAATAACAACGGAAACACAGCAGGATACATTTATTATAACATTATTAATGTGATAATGCCTGCACGACTTCATAACTAAACAATTTCCACAAATAGCACAACTTTATTTTGATATTGAATAATGTCCAAAGCAGTTGGTGTAATATTTGTATTATAGACGTTTTACGATTCTGTAATATGCGCGTTCATTCGATTCTTTTGGCAAGCCTCTATCCTCTATGCTCGCTCCCGCGTCTAGCCTGTGGAAAACTGCGGCTGTACAGCCACGCAGGGAGTGTGCTAGATCGGCTCTAGAGGAACAACGGCGATAGTTAGAAATGTAATATCGTTTCCGCGATTCTTGCCTAAGACAGGTTTGTTGTAACGGAATTATGATAGTCAAGAATTTCTAGGATCGGGACCGGGAAAGAATTGAGATCTCAAAGGTACAGAAAACTTTAGCTTCCTCCAGAACTTACTGCTTCTGAGCCACAAGTCCGTTTTTTGTCGCTGCTATAAGTTACAGTGTGTAGCTATTGCAGGGTTTGGGAATGCAATGGCTTGCACAATGGATGAAGATCGCTGATCGACCCAGTAATGACTACAATTGGTATAGTTCTAGTGTATGCATGTCGACATAGGCTAAATTCTTTGTTATTAAAGATTCCTCATGTTTTCTCTCCGTTAGATTGCATCAATCTGAGGGTTAATCGCTCATTTGGTGATGACACCATTTCGTCACATCTAATGTCTTGTCTTCTGTCATATTTTATAAAATACCAGTACCGGTATTCTAATGTTGTTTATTTTATTTAGTCTGCCTGTCACACATGCGGTGTTTATATTCATTAACCTAGGCTACTGTGATATATTCCAATCCATAACGCGGACATGTAGAACAGTCCTGTTTTACCCTATAGGCTACTCCAAATCAGCCTTTGCATCATTAATTTAACAAAATCTTGCCAAACACTTTATTTTGATGCACATCTGAATCGATCCTGTCGTGTGAAAGTATACTGTCTTGAGACTTTTAGGAAATTACCTCTTCCGCTAAAGTTCGTTTATCTCCATCCTGTTGTTGGCTTTTTACTTTCCAAATGTTTACTTGTCATCTTGTGTTTTGACTACATTAGTTGATAGGTGTCAACAAGCGATTATGACAGCAGATTCGCTTTGACAGCTGTAACATCTGAATAGAAAAACAGAGCATGACTTAATTTCTAAATAATGAAACAGGTAAAACAAAAAATAACATGTCCCCAAACCCTCCCACTGCTAATCAGACCTTAAATACCGGTGCTTTTGGTCAGCTGACCAAACTGGGCTTTCACCTACATTCATTCATACTGTATATAAAGCAGAGCAGTGTGTGACATTAAAACATAGGCTAGCTGTTTTGTGTCAGCATGTTATTATTATTTATTTTATATATTTTATTACTTAATTGATTTTTATATAATGTCCCAGTGCTTGACCAGACTTGACCCTTCCTCACACAGATGTGCTCCACTTGGTCATGGCAGTTAAAAAACAAAAAACCGAATTCTTAGCTTCTCAAAAACTGGTCTTTATAATCAACAAACAGTTCAGCCCTGTTGTCACAAGGCTACTGCAAGCTATTTTATAGTTTGTATGTTTATAATAATAAGTGATATATTGTGCCAGTCAGCAGGGTTAGTCACTGCATGCCTGTGTATGGAAACTGAAACAGATTTTTGCAAAGGAAATGTCATGTGACACCATGACCTCTAACCTCTTCCCATGCCCTGGCCATCACTAAAGAACAGGTGTGACCCAGAGGTGTAGGAGCTGGAAATTACACACATGCACATACACACACAGATTTAGAAACCAGTCAAATAAGTAGGCCTATTGTACAGTATTTCAGTTGAATTCCAAACTAGAGCTCCCTTGTAGCTAAATAGCTAAAACACATGCCCATATATTTCAATCATTTAATTGTCCTGCAGAGGATTCCAACATGACTAAAAGAATGGGGCAACAATACTAGAATTGTGAATGATAGAATTGTGAGTGTATTTCATTGCACCATTGTGTCAGAAGTTTTGTCTGCAGTTTATTGCTGGTGTGTGACAAGGCGACAGGTATGAGCTCATGTAAAGTGGAAGGTATCACCTCTCGGGTGCCAGAGTTGTGTGATGAATAATGGGTACAATATTAGCTGAGACATGCACACAATAAGATACTTGTGTTAATATGTTTCTGTTTGTTTGTTTTACGACGAAGGCTATGACCAGTCTATCGGTATACTGTGTGAGCCTGTTTTGCGAGCCTGTTTTCCATGGACCTTTAGCTTAATACTTTCACAGTCATGAGTCATTATTTGACGTTTTGCTCTGTGGAAAATGTCAGTTTGAAGTGTGTGCCCTTGATAAATTGACCCTCGAATCTCGATGGACTGCAGGTGTGACTAGGCGTTTTATGATGTAATTCTCTGTTGTTTTTATTACATTTGTGTAATTTTGATCATTTATCACATCATGTGTGATATAAATGTGATATTGGTAGTGACACAACACCTTTCAACTGCTGATATTCCCCAGACCATTAGCGTTCTCACTCTAAATAGTCTCTTGATAATGTAGGATGTTCTTGAAAGTGATGGTGAGGAATATGGCACTTATTGCAAATACCACTGCTGCTGCCACCAGTGAAAACCCTAATCGATTTAGCTGAAAGTTCTGGAACATCATTCAGATCCTGAATGCAACCTTGAATTTAGCAAAGACAAAAGTTAAGCAAACTCCTTCCTTGCCATATATTTATATATTAGCCTTAAAGGGATGGCTGGACATCATACATCGCTGGTTCGAACCCCGCTAACTCCTTACCAAGCGTTGCAGTGTCCTCCTTGAGCAACACACCTAACCCTAACTGTTCCTGGCTGTCAGGTATCATCTTGCATGGCTGACGCCACCATCGGTGTATGAATGTGTGTGTGAATAGGTGAATGTTAGAAAAGTGCTATATAAATGCAGTCCATTTACCATTAGGGCTTGACAATCAATTCTACATTGATTTGTTCAACATACACCTGCTTTAATTGCAAATATGATTGTTTGGTTGATAAGAGCATAATAATACAGGTCAGGTGTAGCATCGGATATTGGGTCATTAAAGTAATGTCTCTTATCGGCTGACATTTCAAAAGTAAAAGACAGCCATATATATATATATAGCTGTGTTGTGTCTGGCCATTGAAAGCGCGGACCAGAACTCCTGGGACTACAATTGAGTTCCTGAAGAGGTTGTGGCCTCTGGATGGTCGCCTCTGGATGTGAACTAAAACTGTGTATATTTTCATTTAATGCTTCATCGTAGTCCTACACGTCCTTTGAATGATATTCATCTAACTTTATTGTTGGTCTCTAGAGGAAAATGCAATCCAAAATGCACATTTCTAATTTACTTATTTAGTCCCATTTTAATTTCAAGTAGACTTCAGTTGAATCTAGAAGGCTATTACTGTTTTGAACTTTCTCTATCACTACAATTGGCTCGGTTCATTGTGGCAGGATTGTTGTTGGTATTTTTAAATATATTTTAATTTGAAGAGTTCTTCCATTTCTAATAAAGCTTACCCAAGTCAGTTGTGGCATACTTACCAGGATGTTAATCTTTGCTTTCTTTATTGCCATGGCATGAAGTTATCTAGTTGGTTAGTTTTGGTGAGCTGCAACAACCTTACGGTAATAAAGCTATGACGTCATCTCATATTCCAAATGAGATATAATGCCAATGTACAGCCCACGCCTGTAAATGGGGGCTGATACTTCTGACACTGGTGGGAGATTCAATTGGTTTCCAGTTTCATCTTTAGAAGCTTCTCACAGAATGTATGGCAATTCAATCTGTGTGTGTGGATGGATTGTGGACAAATTTAGACAATAAAAAAACAAAAAAATCTCACATGCAGTTTCAATGACAAAATAACTTTTTATTATTGTCCTGAAGATATTATAACGAGGGTAACCATAATGCAACATATTGTGTTTTATTTGTAGTATAAAATAAATGCGTCCCATTCTTTTAGTTCCCCTAGGCCATTCAATTTGAATACCATTTTAGAGAGGTCACGGTAGATTTAAACTCCTCTACTGTACAGTAGGCTAATTGGTTTATAAAATATCTATAATGATTTCATAATTCACTGAAACCCTTTGGCTATTGTCTGACGCAGCGATTACTCCAAGCCTCTGGAGGCAAGGGCCAATATTTTTGTGATAGGGTTCTGGACACAAGTGGACATCCTGTCCGAGGCTTCCTCTTCCATCGTTTACAGTCTGATTTTCTACTTGAGACGCGAGAATGGAGTTTGAGTGGAGTTTGGCTAATCTTTGATATTTGATATATGAATGGTAATAAAAAGCTAAATCGCTGTCAGTAGCGTTAGCAAACCAGGAAACAGCCGGTACAATGTATTGTCGCTTCCCACAGATAAATGCAGAAGTATACGTGTGTGACCTGACTATACCGATATCTGTGGTTGGTGGTTAATTTTGTGGCAACACCTCGATTCTGGCTTTGCACAGAGGGGAACTTGCCCGTCGTGCCAAGTTCTGACTTCATCAGCTGTGCTAGTCTTGCCCTGCATCTAAAAATAGCTTTCTACGTGTTGTGCCTATCATGTCTCATACATACCTTGCTCCTGTTGGTGTTGTTCGGCACCCTGAACCTGAGATCTCTTGCTGCTGGGAGATTAGATGGCCTTGACAGGGCTTTCAGACATACCTCAATACTCACTCACGCACACATTTTTCTGAAGCATGGTCCACTCTAAAGGTGCTGTTAAAAGAGCTGCGTGTGTCTGTGCATGCGTGTTTAGTATAGTTGGCACATTTTGGTTACATAACAGCAATTTACAATGGTCTTTTCAGCAAGCTGCGGTGTGCTATGATAGTGACATATATGACAGTTTGGATTAAATAAGTGATTTTAAACATGATTTCTGACATCTGCTCCCTTGCTGTTCCAAGAAATGGGCTAACCTTCCGGACTTTAAGTAGAATCTCATAAATGATGGATTAGATGGAAGGATTGGCCTTTCTGACACTGCACATTTGTGAACATGGTTGTTTTGAAAGGTAGTAGGTCATTCTAACAAGTCTATGTTATGTTCTTTTTTTGTATTGTCTCTAATCCTCCCTGATGGCGTCGTAGACAGTCAGGGAGGTTATTCTGTTGTTATTCTGTTGTAGCTTGACTAGGGTGAGCTTCTTTTAGCATTGTTGTGAACTGTTTTTTAACCTTTTAACCCCTAAAAATAATCCAGCTCTACAGCATTGCTATTATTTAATCTTAGGCTGTTGTTGTTTCACCCCAAGGTACAGTTGTGACACAGTGTTATGCAACTTTCAGGATGAAAATACATGTATTCAGTGTAAACACGTTGCACGCACGCACGCACACACACACACACACACATACACACATTAGTGCCGGTCGTGTCTGTGTAACAGACAGTAACTGACCCTAGTTTAAGTGCAGGGTCAGTCATTCTCAAGAGCACTTGCTAACTTCGATCTCAAATCAAAACAATATCCGGCGCCGCTCCACACATCGGAACGCATTGTGAAGCAAAGCGTAGTACTACGTCTTTGTTGACGTGAGCGGTGTTCGCCACTTTGTTCATTTTCCTATTTACGGAGCCAATGCTGTGTAGAAGTACGGGATTCTTTTTTAAACACGCACCCAAAACGGTAAGCTAGCAAAATGCGAGATGTTTGGTGAATTTGACAAAACGTGTATTCGCTTACAAATATCTTGCAATAGCCGACTATACCTTTAAGTGCTTGTTGCTTGATGCGCTACAAGAGCCTGATCTCATGAAGATCTAAAAAGACAAGCGAGCAATACCCTGTGGCTGCCCCGGAACACCTGTCCCACACCCAAGCCCATTCCCTGCTATATCAGGCCGGCAGCAAGCTATAGCTGCCCATTGAGGATGAGACGAGCGTGACCTGTCTGTCTGGGAATGGTGTGAAAGAGGTCATGCAGCACTTGAACGAAAGTCTTTCATTATGTAGGATGTTGTTGTTTGTTCAGACCTTGCTATATTTTTTTCTCTTCTCTTCATGTTTTAGCATGGTTTCACTTGAGAGTGTACGGTTGTGTAATGGCAGGTGGGTGTTTTGCCCAGATATTGGCATATAGCCATTGATTTTAAAGTAATTGTCGCGAAACCTAAATTTATGTCGGGAATATGCTCTTCCAACTGCCACATTTGGCGTTTAAGAATTCTCCCATAGAGCTCCATTCAAAATGATCTCTAATGAAGTCTGAAGAGCAGTCAGATCTAAAGGCTTCATGACTGACAAAAACAGTGGCTGTCCTATAGAACGTGTCTTGTGAAAATGCAAGGGCTTGGTGGACAGCAAGCTTCCACTCATTCAGTTCAGTTAAATGTTATCGCCATGAACATGTACCCATGGTTAATGACTCTCCAGAAATACATATTTGTTATAAGGAGAGATATGCTTGTGCACACTACTGGATTACATATTTCTCAAAGTAGCTGTTGGAATTGTGCCATCATAACTTCTTCAGAGCTGTGTCACGAAGTGGTCTACCATAGCTCACATAGTAGCAGTCATTGTTAGATCTGTTAGTTTCTTTACCTGACAGGATAGCAACAATGTTTCACTGGGAATGTGAAAGACTACAGTGCCTTGTCCAGGTTAGGAAAAATATATATTTCAAATTTTTGGATATGAGTTGGTCAGGGTCTACATATTGTACACACCAAAGGCTACACCACTTAAAATACTTAAAGTGTAACTGCACCCCAGCCCTGAGCCTGACGCCACACACTACACAACTTTGAAAAATGCTAAAACAGAGTGAGTGAGGCGAGGGGAGGGGCAGAGAGGGGGACCCCCATTAACATTGACATTTTAATTTGATGACGTATGAGCGTACTATGTGTACGGTTGACCAGCCAGGTCCTGGGGTGATTTTTTATGAATATGACGTGTAAATCAGTTTTCAGCCCATATCATGAAGATTTTTTTTTTAATTTGAATGTTGTTAATATTAACACCAGCATTGATGTGTCTCATCACAGATCAATCATATTACTTTGTTTACAGCTAGAAAAGAAAAAGAAAAAAAATTTGAGGGTGCAGACACGTACACGGGAAGCGGGGAACCATCCAAGCTGTGTACAGTAAGGATGGGACACTGTTGACCTCAACTGAGAAGGTAATTCGGCGGTGGAAGGAACACTTTGAGGAACTCCTGAATCCGACTGACACGCTCTCTGTGGTAGAGACAGAGCTGGAGGCT
>JAODUK010036042.1:0-21656 GCA_027564635.1 Typhlichthys eigenmanni | reverse complement strand
GCGTGGACGTACGCACGGACGTCCACGTTTATCTGAGAGCTCGGCCGTCCGTCCTTGTCAGCATCGACTCGAGGGCTAGCGTGGACGTACGCACGGACGTCCACGTTTATCTGAGAGCTCGGCCGTCCGTCCTTGTCAGCATCGACTCGAGGGCTAGCGTGGACGTACGCACGGACGTCCACGTCCCTCTGGGGGATCTAGCTGCCTCTCGATTATGGGCCAGTTATAAACATTAATGCATTTTAAAAAACCGTCCATACTTTATAAAGCAAACTATGTATGTCTACTGTTTCCGAAGGTCAAATGATTCCAAAGTGGTCATATAGTGGTCAACAGACAGTTGAGGACTACTGTTTAATGAGACACTGCAGAGCATTTGAGGGTCAGAGGCTTCTCCTGAGGTGCATTTCATGAACTGTTAGGCATCCATGCCTGTCTGCGTGTCCTATAGCCGCCATTGCGTTATGCCATAACAGGAGAACAACATTGACATCTAATCCAAGGTTCTTGTGTCTGTCCTGTGCAGTGGTGATGCTAAGGACGGGAGTAGCGATGCCGACGCAAACAGAAAAATGAGCGTATACGCAGTACGGTCTGTACATCTGTGCAAATTATTCTGTAATGATTTCCCATCGGTTTGGTTTCTTGTAGTGTGGGAGAGGCCGAAACGTGTCAGCGACCCAGGTGAGTTGTAAATGTAGGCTACAGTAGGTGGTTAATCTGCTGCTCTGCTCAACACACAATTGCTGTGTCGCGTTTTGTCTGAGCCTGACCAGCACGGTCGCCTCCAAGGCATGTTCGCTCCCTATAGTCATCTTCTGGTCCTGGTACGGGTGAAAGGGAAGCAATTGTGTACAACGCGTTTGAGTGGCTGGCTGGTAGGAAATGCGCTGTATAAATGCAGACCGTTTATCATTACGACTGTCACAGTCAAAATAGCTCAACTTATTTGGCCTTGGCTAACGGAGAGCAGAGCAGATTTCTGTCCTGGGGGAATCGTGATCGGGATTAGCAGTCGATTTAACTAATGGATTGTAATAGCCTGGATTTGTGTTGTAGAGGTTTAAAAGTGGCTCGCAGGTGAAGGATATATATGTTCTTTATTGTTCCATGTCAGTTTTAACATTATACAGTAAATGCAGTTATATATTCTGTTAATCTACAATACTCTAGTTGGTCATGATTTGTTTTAAATTTATTTATTTTCTTCACAAGATATCAATGTTTCATACACACATTTCATTTCTCATTTCAAATGGTTTTATTAGTAAAATAAACACAAACACTATTGTCTGGGGTCCACTTAAATAAAATATAAATCATAGTTGAACAACTGTGACCGTGCTTTGTGGTCATACAAACCTCGACACTATATATGCTATAACATAAACATAAATTAAATACCATGCTTTTTTGGAAGTTCCCTGGAACACAGCCAGTGAATATTAAGCCTAGTAGCCTATATTCAGAAGGTATATTAAACACTTATCCTTCACCATTCTTTGACGATTACAACTCCTGTTTAATATGTAAATAATTAATTTAATTAATTACAATAATTAACAACCATCTCCACCAGTTGGCATCAGCACAGGCGTACAATGTCGTGCTTGGTGCAGCCCTGGTCACAGCACATCCCGGCCACGCCCAGGGAAATATTCCTCTTCCTCCGGGTGGTTGTAGGCCAGTTCGCTACAACCGACGACCCCTGAAAGTCGCGCTGAGCCACCTGACTGCTGTCGCCCAGCGAGTGGAACAGAGACCAGACGTATGCCAGGGAGGAAGAGGATGATGTGTGGAGAGGGGAGAGGTTGTCCGCTGAGGAAGAAAGTTCTAGTACGTCATGCCAAGTGTGTTGGTTCTTTGCCTCCGTGCCGTCGGCGTCACGATAGGGATCTGAACATATGACGGAGAGAAAAATCTATTAATATTTTAATATCGATTTTATAGTCTAAGATTTAAAGATTTTTGGATTAATAGTCCAGGACCAAAATAAATAATCTAAATTATAAAGTGTAGTCTACGACTAGACTTAATCTGCTTGTGCAATCGGTTTTTCATTTTTCATATTATATAGGTTATTCAAACTATAGCCTCTATAAACCCTATACTTTTTTTTATCAGTTTATCGTTTTTCTGAAAACGACAATATGAAATAGTCTACCATGAGTAAATGGCGTAATATTCCTCTTCACTTTTTGTGATGGTAATTTAATGTCCTAGTTATGAAAGTAATTTTATGAAACTAAAGTATATTCTTTATTATTTGCATAATATATGAGATAAGTTCGCTGTCCGCGGTGCTGAACGCTGCCTCGCGAAGGTTCGAACTACGAGCGACTTTCAAATGAGTTCGTTTTTTGTGGACTATTTCTACAAGGAACATATTGCTCCGTGACGCTTACAGGTAGACAAACTCAAGGGCTCAAACCCATGACGTATACCTACCTACACCCATACCACTGTCCCATGTGAAACAAGCAACAAATTAATTACAAATGCTTAATTTTCGTCAGACATTATTTGTAACATTGTTTTATTACATTATAAGTTTACCTATATCCTCGGCTACATTAGTATATTTTTATTTCAAATAAATATAACAAATAAATAAATACATAATTTATTTGTCTGATAATTTTATAATTAACGAATTATAATCTTTGAATGTCATAGCAAAATGTGACACTGCAGAAATGAACCATTAAAGAGAGCTGGCTCACCATCTTCTAGCACGGCTCGTTTCCAGCGGGACCCACCACACGTGAAGATCACGGCTCTGATGAACTCTCGCCCACAGAGTTTCACGCCGTATTCTCTCGACACAACCATACCGACCTCGTCCGGACTCACGCACTGACACACACTACCGACGCACACCAGCAGCAGAGCTAGAGTCGCACTCCAAGCCATGTGTACGCTTCCCCGAGACGCACAAGACAAGTTTTTTGAAATACTCTTCAGGTGGACCGTGCACTTTGATCACCTGTCTTCTTAAGGTGAACTCTATAGTTCAAGGGAGCAGCTGTGTCATATAAATACTTTCAGACAGATATACATGAAAATCAGTTGAATTCCTAGAGGACTTCTCTTGGTCTCTTGGCAGGTTGGACCTTATTATATATAGTGCACACACCTCGTCATGCCATGAGTCATATCAGTAGCCCATAGACCGCCATCACCGACTATAATACACACACGCACACACACTAGTAAACTAGACTGAAAATAGAACATTGGCAATTAAACACTTGTCTTGAATTTTACACGGGGATAGGCTGATTAGGCAATTTATTTATTGTTTTGTTTTTTTGATGTGCTTTGTCAATTTTAATCGCTTATTTGCTTTGTTTCTTAACGTCAGCCTTTTTCAGTTAGTCTTTTTTCAATGTCAGGACTTTTCAATGTCAACTTATAGGTAGGCCTACTGTCTCTGCCGTGGAAGGGGAAGGGTTTATATGGGGAGTTATGTTGGGAGTTTGTGAATAGCAACATGAGATTCGGTCGTATACGCTAGCCTATAGGCTGTATAGGAGGCCGCAAGACTCATATTCAACAGTACAACCTCAGCTGTGACATTGCTTTCATACAACAGTTCTACCATAGAGTCTAATTATTAGTTGTTTTTTATGCGACAAATACTAGTTTAATACTTTATTTGACTCGGCCAAAAGAAATATGCAGTTCTGACTTGGCACTGACTTGGCATTTCCCAATGCATATATATCCTAGGTATCCAATTACCACAGGCCAGCTAGCCCACATCTATATGTTTGAAACACATTTAAATATGCCTCTAGGCCTACGCGTCTCTTTTGTTGGTATGAATATGTGAAGCCGTATAGCCTACGTCATTTTCTACAGGTGCCCCTGCCCAAATAAGGACCTGGGTGTAAGGCTCAATTAGGCTAGATACGAGACCGTTAAAGTATAGGCTAAGCATTTTGCAATGCAGGTTATCACTCCGTTAAGTTTATATCAAACACGATCTAGGCCAAATTCAGCGGTGAATGTTTAACATGGAGACCAAAATTGCACCGTGGGCGAATACCATAGCGAAAAACCGTACATTTTTCATAAGGAAAGCAATTTGACCCAGAAGTCCTTATTTGGCAGGTGCATCTATCAGAAATGACATAAGGATTCCCATGTCTATTCCACCAAAGCGACAGTAAACATTATTATTTCACTGGTTGCACAATGTCTTAACACGTCTCTTGTTTTCACCCCCCCCACCTTCATTCCAAAACAAACCAGAGACAGTAGCCTTAAGTTGACATTGAAAAGTACTGACATCGAAAAAAGGCTTGCAGCTAAAAATGAACCCGCACTGAAAAATGCTGACACGATGAACGAAAGGAAAGATTGTAATTGAATAGAACATCAAAATAAACAAGGCGATTTGAACAGACGTGTTTTAATAACGCTCTTTGTCAGTTTATCTTTTGTTAATAAATCAATGCTGATTTAGTTTTTTGTTTTCAGTTCAAGTCTCTGATTTAACTATGGCTAATTCAAGAAGGTATAACATAATAATATCATGGTACAAACAAACAAACAAACAAACAAACAAACACATACATAGGCTATATACATACATACATACATACACACATACATACATACATACATACATACATACATACACACATAGACTATATACATACATACATACATAGGCTATATACATGCATACATGCATACATACATACATACATACATACATACATACATACATACATACATACATACATACATACATACATACATAAAGGTGGAGCAGTTTCTTTCATATGTATAATGTGATAATGTATTATTTCACCTGGCTCCATATACGGATATAAACAGAACCCCATGCCATATCATTACGCCATACTACATGCTTGTACAATAATGTACATGATCAAATACTAAATGCACAACGCCCTCTCGTGGCTAAACGTGTTACAGCAAGGCAATAGAATAGGTCTAAACTGCGTGGTTTGCTTTGATCTGGAATCTTCATTACGTGATTATATAGCTTTGAGAAATGAAAATACTATTTTCATTCAATATAAATAATTATAAATAAATAACGGTAAAATTAAAATAGTAAGTAAGAAGGCTACTGAAGTCATATATATATCATATATATAGCGTACTTTCTCGATCAAACCAGTAGGTGGCAGTAACGAACAACATTCTCTACATCTCCCTCTATTGTGAGCAGCAACAGACGTAACTTTTGTATTAATGTTTGATTATACAGTTTAATGCTTATTCGAATTAATTGTGTTCTTTGACTGAGGCTGTTTACATCGACACAACTGCAGCCTATTGCTTATAGTCTGTGGCGGTTCTTTTAGATACAGTTGTGTATGCTTAAACTATTTAACAAAACTGTATAAACTCACACTTTACATGCCAACATGCTATTTCATGGTATGCATAGACTACTAACCATATAAGAAGTAATTGAAGCCTGAAGCATTTCGCCACGCAGGCTGTTGCCTACTGCTAGTGGACAGACTCCCGCGGGAAGGACAGAACAAGACAGGCACTGTATCTGATTTTACAAACGTGTTCGTGGTTGGCGAACCAGGAGCGATGCCGTGGCACAACTGTTTGCCTTCTTTCTACACATTTTAGTTGGATTAAAACCATCGTATTTCCTCCAGCGACGAAGGCACTGTTCCCAGTAGCAATGGGAACGTGGCGTTTTACATTTGCGATTTGTGGTATTATAATGATTATCATGTTCTCCGAAAACCACTGTCAAGACGGACTCAATCCGGGGGGTAGAAATGTTTGCAAATCTGCGTGAGTATCACTGGACTAGAAAACACACGCACACACAGTAATCGTATATTTTCCAACATTCTATGGTAATGTGATCTCCCGATGCTGAGGTATCAAACCGTCCAATTATGTTATATTGAAGTAGCCAGCCTACCAACTACCAACCCAATGTAGGCATGCAATCACATATAGGCTATAACAACACATTTACTAAATGTGTAACATTTATGTTTAACATTAGTATAGTATATATTATTATGTATTAGTGTCAATTGTTTTCCATACAGATCAGGCATTTTCAAGTGCTGCCATGGTTGGGGACAGAGAGGAGATAATTGCTCAATAGGTACATTGACACACACAGTAGGATGCCTCCCATATAAGAACATTAGGAAGTTAACTTTGTCTCCAATTACTTTTTCTATATTTTTTCCCCAGCAATATGTGAAGGAAATTTCACCTGCATGCAGAATGAAGTCTGTGTGCGTCCCAATGAATGTCGTTGCCGGCATGGCTATTTTGGAGCCACTTGTGACATGAGTGAGAATTTTAAACTGCTTAAAGTTGAAGTTATTGCAATGTTTAAACTTATAGATTGGGTTCACCCTTTCATTTAGTAATTAAAGCTACACAGGATGCAATTGCATACAGGTTATTCTTTGAAAAAACGTTTTTAGTCATCAAGGTAGTGTGTCCCCTCAGTGTACTGGATAGCTACAACAGTTCACTGGGTCTTGGCTCTAATAGTAACAATTAAACAGTAAAGTGTAACTTCACCCGCAGCTCTTAGCCTTACTCCACCCACTAAACAACTTTGAAAAATTATAAATGTAGTCAAGGAGATGACATTAACGTTAAAACTTGATTTTGATGACGCACAAATGTCCCAAAAGTATTATCAAAACGCCAGCAAGGACCGTGGGCGATTTTTTAAAACGGATTTGACATGAGTAGTGCAATTTTCAACCCATAAAATGTACATAAAAAAAAAACGGACATTTTGTCAATATTATAACGCCATGCAGCATTGCATGTGTCTCATCACATTCCAGGCCTATCACTTCATTTACAGACCAGAACAAACAATATATGATGCAGTTACTCGTTCATATTTCACCATTCAAAAGTCATTCTGTGCAGATTTAATGCGCACGCAAATGTATCGCAAGGCAATGGATGTTAATGGGCAATAATGCAGCCGTTACGTCTGGCATCGTCGACACCTGTCCATCTTTCCTACACTCAGAATGTCCGCCTCAGTTCTGGGGTCCCGACTGCAAGGGCCCGTGCCTCTGCCACCCGAACGGCAGATGCGACGACGTCAGCGGCGCCTGCACCTGTCAGCCCAATCGCTGGGGCCCGCGGTGCGCCGGGACCTGCCGGTGCGGCTCCAACGGGCGCTGCGACGCCGCCACGGGCCGCTGCCGCTGCGCGCCGGGCTGGTACGGCCGGACTTGCCACGCCCCCTGCCCCTGCAGCGGCTCGCCCTGCGACCAGCTGGCGGGCCGATGCCAGTGCCGCGAGCGCACGTGGGGCGCGCGCTGCGAGCGCACGTGCCAGTGCGCGCCGCACGGCCGCTGCGTCCAGCCGGACGGCGCGTGCGTCTGCCAGCCGGGCTTCAGGGGAAGGGTCTGCAGAGAGCCGTGTCCCGCCGGCCTCTACGGCCAGAACTGCAGGAGCAGGTGGGTGGGCGTATGTATGTATGTGTCTGTGTGTGTGTGTGTATCTGTCTTTCTGTGTGTGTGTGTGTGTGTGTCGCTGGGTGCTCAGGTGTGGCCACTGCAAGGCCCAGCAGCCCTGCAAGGTGATGGAAGGGCGCTGTGTCATGTGTGAGCGGGGCTGGAACGGCACCAGGTGCGACCAGATGTGCACCGCCGGCTTCTTCGGGGAACACTGCCGGGAGGTGTGCCCCAGGTGCAAAGATGGCCACTTCTGCAACCGTGTAGACGGGAAATGCTCCCACTGCAACCCTGGTTGGATGGGTGACAGGCATGTAGACCAGAGACATTTAGACATTTAAAATGTATCTAATTAATTTATAATTTACACATATACAAGATGAGAATAATGTAGTTGCTGAATCTTTAAGCCGGTAGCCAGTAATTTAAAGATAAATGTAAAGAAATACACGTTTTGTAAAATTCACGAAATATTTCCTAGCATTTCGCTATCTTATCGTACTCTGGTACTTCTACACAGCCCTGGCTCCATAAATAGTAACATAAACAAAATGGCGAACACCGCTCACATCAATGTCACAATGTGCTTCGCAATGCAACAAACTTTCTTCATAATCCCAGACTGTACCTTTTAAGAGCAGGACTCCACTTCAAAGGCATGTAGTTCCCCACAGCTACACAGTTAAGTATATTTATAAGTAAGAGGAAAAATATACTTCATAATATCATGCATTTATAAGACTATAATATATATTTGCCCCTAACTGGAAACAGTTTCCACTGTTACCAAAAAACAACCAAGACAGCCTTTGTTAAAAAAATACGTGGGGCGGGGCGGAAGTTACAAGTGTTCTCGAGAATGACTAACCCTGCCTTTTTTATTAAAGTATATATAAAATAAATGTTGTTGCTATTGTGTACGGTAGGTGTGACAACATGTGCCCCAGTGGAAGTTATGGGCAGGATTGCGCTAATGAATGCAACGACTGCTTCAATGGCATGTGCCATTCCATGACAGGAGAATGTGTCTGCGATCCAGGGTACCACAGGGACTTGTAAGTACAGGAAATATGTGGAGAAGAGATCATTGCTTTTATTAATTGGATGTTAAGCTCTCAAATGTGTTTCTCTCCTCTGCTGTGCAGCTGCAATGTGAGCTGCTCGGCTGGTAAATACGGGGTTAACTGTTCTCAGACCTGTTCCTGCCATGAAAACAACTGCAATACAGTGTCTGGAGCATGCATCCTACGTAAGAGGGTTATTCGTATACAGTAGTACACATTTAACAATACCACATAATACATACAGTAACACAATCTGCAAATACTGTCAGTATTCAATTCAAGACACAGTATTGATAGTATTCTGAAAATACCATCTTTCACATAGTAATACACTCTAAACACTTCTTACTTAACTCAAATTGTAGTACTTAATATATTTTCTCTTAAAGGTCAAATTCTTCAGAAATTTTCCCAATTCTTCAATAATCAAAACAATACCATATGCTTTTAAAATCCATTGCCAAGAAGCCCTTTGAAATCCATTATCTGAAGCATGTTTCTCTGCCCATCTGTACGAACAAGCTGTTCGCTTTTGCCAGCGTTTCATAAACAGATGTTTGACACTCAGTGATGTAACTGTAACTGACAGCTGCAAATCAAAAATACTTAAATATGGCAGAATGGAGATTCAGATCTTTCCACATATTAGAAACACTGACCAAGTGCTTAACACCTATAGGCCTAAGAAGGGCAAGTCAGAAACAGATTTGCCCAATAGGTGCACTTTATAACATTCTTTTATATAGTCAGTCGTAGATCAGTTACGTTTATTTTATTGTAGATTAGATTAGTTATTTCAAAATGCATTTGTTGTGGAAGTTAGTGTGATTCTAAATGACAGAATGTGTGGTTTTCACATGACAAATGTAGAACATTAAACCAAATGAAACCATGTGTCATCTATACCTTCCAGAGCCCAACCAGAGAATGGGGGTGATGGCAGCAGGGGTGTTGGTCTTTCTTCTGCTAGTACTGCTGTTCTGCCTGCTCTGCTGCTGCTGTGTCTGCAAACGCAACAGGTAGGCACTACCACTGTCTGCCTTCCACACACTCTCCCTTACTGCTTCAGTCCTGGTAGATGTTGTGGTCCTGCTAGGGTTTGGGGGTTATGGTCCTGGTAGGTGTTGAGGCGTTTTGAGGGGCCATGGCACAATGTCAACATTCTCTTCAAATATGTTTAATGTACTGCATCTAAGAATAAAAGTAGAGTCAGCTATTGTAAGCTAATTATAAGTTAATACACTCGCAAAATATCTCCTTGCATCTCTTACTGTGCGTGCTGAAAAATTAAATCAGGTACCTCCACACAGCACTGGATCTATTCCGCCGCTTGGCTTAGCAATGTGTTTCAATGTGTCAGGGCAGAGCTTCTGAGGGATTTGATTTGAGCTAAACGTTAGCATTGGTTCTCCAGTATTACCCTGCCTTTTAATGTAATGCGTCTAAGTATAATGTAGCTTCAATCGAGGCTGAACTAGGAGCAGGATCATTTTTAACTGTTGGCCATGGGTAAAAAAAAAAAAACATTGAGAATCACTGAAATAAATGTGGTTCAATCATTATGTGTGTGTACAATAACGGTTGATGTCCTTGTTTTACAAGCTCTGAGAACAAAGCCGAGCACAGGCTGTGTGGAGGACTCACCAGAATAACCACCAAGTTGCCTCGAGTGCCGCTGAGAAGCCACAAGTTGCCCAATGTTCTTGGTATGGACACATTTTATTGGTGCTGTGAGGGAAGTTCTTATTAAAAGTATGTATCACCATTTTGTAGCAATAACAACCTCAAGGATTCCCGTTAGTGTAAAAACATTGTTTATTGTTTTTTCCCCCCCCCACATAAATAGAACAATAATCAGCCCCCTCTTCTAACACGCACACACAAACTTACATGTACACATACACATTCCACAAATGCCCCTGGAGGCTACTAACAGGAAGTGGCTAAATGATTCTAACCTGCCATTTCAATCAACTGAAGCAGAAAGTGTGAAGTGGTGGAATATTGGGACAGTATTTAATACAGTAGCATGCTAGGATGTGTTTCACTGCATTCAGATCAACTTGGCCCAAGGCTAAAAGGAGTTGAACTGTTTCACAAACGCCGTGATGTATTTCATCGATGTTTAATATTCTCCAATTCATCACAGTGTCTCACCATGATGCCGAAAACTCACTCGAATGCAGTTTCATCGAACCCCCGTCTGTAGCGGAGCAACCATGCGGTTCTTCCAGAGGGTCGTACTGTTCAGCTGACACTGCAGAAGACAGTCCTGGCTGTCCCCTTGATGGTGAGACATGCACAACCTTCTCCCTAAAACCGTTTCCTGCCCACAATTGTTTATTTAAGTTTGTTTGTTGAAGATACGCACAGCTTTAATGCATTCTGTCCCTAAAGGGGAGGGTGATGTTTTATCAGCTCATTTGAGCTGTTAAGTGACCTCATCAGATGCAGCCGAGACATATCCTGTATTCAAAGCATACACATGAACTTGTGAACTGACAAGTGCATCAAGAACAAGCATGATGTGCTTGTATACATTGTAAGCATGCTATAATTGGATGATTATACAAGCAAAACAAACAATGTGGGGAAAAGCCACACCCTTGGATAAAAGGGAAATCGATAAGAATCAGAATATCTCAATTTAGCAAAGGTGGGATGATACAGATTAAAGCAGAAGGTTTAAAAACGCGACTAAAATAAGTTCTGAAAATGTATTTGTCAATTTCAGACGAGGTGAGCGCAGAGAGAGGACACAGAGTCAACGAGACAGAGACAACAATATTGGCAGACGACGATTATGGTGACGACAATTCTGGTGACGGTGTATCTGATGAGGAGACCAGCTCCACCCAGGATTGTGGTGTAGCTGGACCCACCCTTGGTAACCCCAGCGGGCTGGTCTGCCTCGCAACAGCCGGCAGAGAGAGGCCATGCAGCCAGCACACACCCAACCAGTTCCAGCGGGCTAACCCGGACCATGACGGCAGTGGTGAGACATGCCGCATTCATGAAAACGAAATACACAAAGCAAATGGGAAGGGCAAACCCCAACCCCCCGACCCCTCCACAAAGCCCAAGGTCTCCTGGCTCCACGGAATCAGAGAGATAATTCCAGAAAATGGAAGGACCTCTGGAAAAAAGCCAAATAAGGAATCCGCCAAGCCCAAGATCCCAGTTGGCAGACATGAGGCTAAAACGCCCACAGAGAGAAGCCCTGGTAGAAACCGACAAGGGCTCCTGCCCCTTGAGAAGATCAATGGAGCAGTACAACGTGTTGTGAAACAAACAAGTCACTTCCATGTGGACAGAAACGCTTCCATTCCCAATGACTCTTTTCCAAAGATGGCCGGCTCATCCTGTAGGGAAGCTCTTCAACCACATGTTGTCTCTGAGGCCGTTTCCATGGCAGCTGCTCAGCTGAAAGCGAAAACGGAGGGTTTGAGCAGGAGTCGGTCCAACGGCTGTGAGGACAGTAGCCGGTGTCAGGCTGTAAAAAAGAAGCCAGCTCCTCGACCAAACACAGTCAGCCAGGCGGGAACAAATGCCCATATTAGTGTTGAGAAGACCCCTCTCTTAGCATCTAACAACTCACACAATGCAGACTGACTGTTTGCAGAAGGTAAGCGCTCCAAGAAAGGAGATCACCGCGTTGAGAAGACAATGATCAAAAAACCTCCTAGAAAAAAATGCCAGGAAGGTCACATCAAGTCAAAGCTAAAAGGTGATCAGTAAAGTTACGAAAAATGCTTTGGGAATAACGTTCAACTTAAACATGTAGCAAGCGATGTTGGAGAAAGACTGCTGAACTAATGAAAACAAAAACACCTCTCCTCTCAGTGTCAGAGGATACTCCCTCAGAAGCTCCGCCCCCCAAATTTGACATGCATTCCCTGGAATAGTGTTGTATGGTGCAATCTGCACAACATTGAACAGGCAGCTATAGCAGACTGTGAGGAGATATTTGCTGAATACGGAGAAAAAAAATGTATTGGATTGAAATCGCTTACCTTACCTTTAACATTGACTTCTGCGGAAATCATATTTGATGGGGATTAATCACACTTTTCAAAGTAGAAACGATAAGGCAAAATCTTTTTCTGTTTTACATGTAGTCATATCATGCAGTAAGGGAATAATATTTATTGCAATATTTTTACTCTGACACACATTTATCAGATAGATGAATAGACCACATTTTATGTAGGCAATATGCAGTAGCATGTTTCATTTGTGTAAAGAATACATATTATACAACTATATTACTGTCTGCGAAAGTATGAGGCTTTGTTTTTTATTAAACATTCCTGGGTGTTTTTCCTTAAATTATGGTTTCAGTAATAATCAGGGTTGGGACTTTGCAAGTAACCATTTACATGTATTCTATTGTACTGGAAAAAACTGACTAAAAAAAGTATATGCTAACTAATATATTACAGTTACCAGCTAAAATAGTGTAATCATATTACAGGTATTATTTTTTATTTGATGATTACTTAGCAAGAAGAAAAATGTATGAAACATTTGTCTTTTCTTATTAACCTTTCATTAACATCAACCAATAATAAAGCCCTACTTTAGTCTGATCCCCTGAACAACAAACAGTTACAAAAATAAAAAGATTTGGTGCAAAGTCAAAGCAAATAGCTTTGGATGGCATTTCAATTAACAATGTTTAGTTGTGAAGTAATGTAAAGTAATCAGATTATGTTACTAAATTAGGGTTATCCAAAAATGACGTTAGATTATAGAATTTTAGTCTGGTACATTTAAAAAGTAACCTACCCAACCCTGGTAATAATTTGTATGGTTTGCTTGTATAAGCTTGTATGGCGGTTGCGTGGAGTCACTATCCTACTAATAATAATACATTTAATTTATATAGCGCTTAAAAAGTGCTCAGATGCACACTACTTAAGATCAGTGTTGGACAAGTTACTCAGGAATTGTAATAAGTTAGCATTTGCATATTACTCCATCAAAAAGTAATATTATTTTACTTATTAAAATTAGTTACGTTACTAATTACATTACTATATTTCTTTCACAATCACTACCCTGTCTCTCCCCTTCCCGAAAAATGACAATCTGTATAGCCAGCTCATGTTAGAACTGAATCCTCTTTACTGGAAAAATAATAAACCTTAGGAGTCAACAATCAAATCAAAGCCAAAGTGAAAACATTGCAGCCTCTCAAACCAATGATTGGACAGATTGGTTGAATTAGCATACCTTATGTTTGCTAGGACCAGAAATCTCTTTCTTGTAACGCAGTATCGCAGAATTACTTATTACTAGATTAATAAGATTACTAGATCATATTTAAATTACTAGTAATTTAAATGATTACTGTTTAGGAAACAGTAATTAGTTACACTACTAGTTTCAACAGCACATTTAGTTACCATTTCCATAGCACATATGGTATAAGAGGACAGATATGGTCCAGTTAAGGTAAGCCTACATACACTAAAAAAGGAGATGGTTGTGTTCCTCAGTGACATCTACATCTGGTAAGCATATGGCAGGAAGGCATCAAGTCTGGATAGCAAAGCAGAAAACAAGACAGGGAAATTCCTTTAAACATTTCCACTTTAATTTAGTTACCTGTTGTGAAATTATCCCATTTAATGTAATAACATCGAGTAATTCAGGTTATACTCTGAATGTGAATACTGTGAATGTTACACTGATGTTATAGATATTAAACAAAAGTATTAATGGGAATATTGACGAGTATACCATCTCTACAATTTTCACTTAGTTTACATGGCGTGTAATTAAATCTCAATCTCAGCCATCTCTTACAAATTAGTTCACAAATGTTTTAAACGCTTTACATTAACTATTAGGGTATATGATGGGTTGAACATAAAGTAACACCCCAGAACACAGGAGGACAATGCTTCACCATAGCAGTCTATTTAATACAAATGCAGTCCTTGTAAGTGGGTTAAACTTTTAATGGTGTTTTATGAAATTACATAATTTCTCAGAATATTAACCATTTCTACCAAGTTACCAAAGCGAGGGAAGTTGGTGGATGACACATGTAGAACTGTATTGTCATTTCACTATGATGTTTATTGAATACAACATACTGTGTACTATTTTGCTGCTCTATACATTAGACATACATGTTCTTGGGGAGAGAAAAAAAAAAAAACATGCATTTCATGACATTATGGAAACGTTTATGAAATGAATTTAATAATACAATTACAAGCTGTTAGAGGGAACATTAGGTCATCACAAGCAGTACCAGAGCAAGAGGATAAGGAACACAATATTTTAATCTCCATGACATCCCGGCCAGTCTTGACTCTCTCTCCCCATTATCCCGTTGTCCTGCAGCCAGCCTAGACATGACAATCAGAACATTGTCCATGTTGATTGTGAATCATGTGTAGAATCCGGGAAGAAAGGACCGTAATAAATGTACAGTAGGAATATCCTCAATGCCCCACATCTGGCTCCATCCTATTCGTCCTTGATTTCATATTTGTGTTTGATATGGTGCCAGAGTTTCTGTAAATGAGATTCAACGTCAGTACAGTAACCCAGCAAACGCTTTGTGTTTCCATTTCTAGAAACACAAGTTCAACGTTAACTGACCATTTGGAAAAAACGAATTACTACTGGTAGTAAACACTGTAAGAGCGTTGTGAAATGTCCCCCCTCACATCAACAGTCCATTACAGTGCTTAGTGAAGTGCTGCTTCTTCTAGTTATTGCTTAACCCATTTAAGGGCTAACTATCACGACAACCCATGAATTACTGTACGGACACAGCAACTACCAGTGCAGTGAATAGGCGAATGAATTACAATGGTGAGTTATACGAACAGTTCAAACAGTGGGAAATGAAAATATGTCGGCATGTATGTTATGCTAGCGAACGAGCTAATGTTGAATACATGTACCGTACTCGTCCTCTACCCAATACAACGAAGGTCAGGCTAAACGTGACAAGATAATAAGAGAACAAACCTACCCCTCGGTTCATCTTGTCGAATATGGCATCGCCTCCTTGGTCAAAGATCCTTTCAAAAAGTACTGCTCCAACCATGATGGTTATAGCAAAAGTAGATGTTCTCCTGAAGAGCAGGTTGTAGACTGACCTACCGAGCGCCATGTTCAGGATGCAATGAAGCGAGCCGGAACAGGGAGAGACAAACACACACACTTCCGTCTGCTCCACAAAATACCATATTGTTGTTAGATTTTGTATTTTAAAATGATTTACGACTGCAAGAACAAAACCAGATAAAACACGTACTTTGTATAGGTTGTTCTTATAGCACAGCATGCTGTATTTGCATGTTCACAAATTGTATTTACAACGTTTTGTATGTACAATGTTTTAGTGTATCCCATTATTTAGATTGTGTCTATTCGTCATATTTTTCGTAACAAAAAATATCCTGACTCATTATTTATTTGTAGGCAACAACTCCAACAGCTTTTAAAACTGGCCCGATACTGCGTTCGTGTTTACAAAGAACAATATTATAGTGACGACGTTCCGGTGGAGCCGGAACACAGCATATCGGTTTCCGGTTTACTTCCCGTCGTCAACAAACAACAAGATGAGTGATGCGAATGCCGTTGTACGGAAAAATAAATTTAATGTACGTGACTCGTTTAAGTTTCAACGTACTGAGAGTGGGTCTAAGGAGCACTGTTGTGTTCCACATTGCTCGGCTTCAAGCCGTTATAACAGCCATTTGAGCTTCCACCGCTTGCCGAGAGACAGTTGCCTTCATGCGCAGTGGCTGCACAAAATAAGGAGGGTGGGATGTTCGGTGACCCCCCACACCAAGGTATGCAGCCGACATTTCCAAGACCACGAAATCCTGACGACTGCTAAGGGTAGACGGGTTTTAGCAGCAGGCTCTGTTCATTCTTTATTTGAGTGGAATAATTCATGAGCCGGTGTTTGGGAACGTCGATCTCGACCACTAAGTCCGGAACCTGACCCGGCGGAGCCAGAGGAGGACATCGAGCAAGTTACCGTCATGGTCCCGATGGTCGTGGATCACGACTATGGGGCCAGCGGTACCGTATGTGTGGACAGGCAGAAATATGAAGATATGTTGAGGGAACTCGAGGCACAGAGAGAGCAGCTCCAAACGTATCATCTTAATAACATCTTTGGACTAAAACGGTTTGCTTCGTCTGCTGAAGACATCAGCTTTTACACCAGGTAAGATAGTTGTAAGATCAACATATTCTCCTAACTGATTGCATTAAGTAATTATTTCCTCATTCTTCTTAATGCTATTCTTGAGCTTGGATGACAAGACAACTAATTTCAATTGTAAAACTGTATTTTAGATTCCCCTCATACGAGAATCTGATGGCGTTTTGGAACCTGATCGAGGCAGCAACTTCCAAAATAGTTAGGATCACCAGAGCGAAGAACACTTATGCCACTAGCACAACTGAAAACCCTTTAACCAGACCAACAGTAAATACTCACTCCCCCAAAAAACAGACACAGATGCTTAAAAGGGTGGTTTTGAACTAACTATCATTAAACATAAATCTCCCCCCAGAAACTGCTGCCAATAGATGAGCTCTTCCTCTTCCTGACATACCTGTCCACTGGCTGTACCCAGAGGGAGTTGGGCCATCGATTTAACATCCACCGAGCAACAGTCAGCCGAATCATCGTGACGTGGGCCAACTTCCTCTACAGTTTATTGGGCTCAGTCTGTATATGATGTCTCCCGCAGCTGTGAAGGCCCATCTTCCACGCGACTTTGACGGTAGCTACAGTGACACACAAGTAGTTCTTGACTGTATAGAGCTACGGTGTCAAACACCTTCATCCGTGCTCCTTCAGAGTGAAGTTCTCTCTACCTACAAGTCCCACTGTACCTTTAAGGCGATGGTGGGCATGTGCCCTCACGGAGCCCTGAGTTTTGTATCAGCACTCTTTGAGGGTTCCATGAATGACAAGGAGGTCTTTCGTCAGTTAGGGATTACACCACTCTTAATGCCTGACATGGCCATCATGGTTGACAAGGGATTCTTGGTGGATGACCTTGTACCTGGGACTGTTCATCGTCTTGCCTTCCTCTCCAAAAGGGTCCAAATGTCAGAGGTGGATGTTCTGAAGACGCAGTCCATTGCCCGTTTGAGGGTGCATGTCGAGAGGATGATCAGAAGAGTTAAAGAAAATAAAGCATTTGATACCACTATCCCTCTCTCCATTGCAGAGAGCATAAACCAGCTCTTCACTGTCGCATGTCTCCTCTCAAATTACCAAAATGGACCTCTCGTCAAGAATTGGAGATATGAAGTTTGATACTGTAGCTATATCTTAGGAATTTGATAACAATATTGTTATCTCTTAAACATTCAGAATGAATAAAATACAAATAATTCTGTAAATTGCCTTTAATGTCTTGACAGTTTTTTTTCCTTCATGAGAACTTGAAGGTGAAACAATTAAAACCACCGCATGTGATGTAATGTAGTTACAGTTCTTTACAGTTGTTAAAGGGGATGTTCACCCCCCAAAATTTCCCTCTTATCTGTAGATGCTCGAGAAGTCTGTCTCCTATTGACTAAAACAGTAATAAATGGCTAGTATTTTTCTTGGGGGGCTTATAGCACTTAAACATTTTATTGTGTGTACTTGGTAAGAAGGCATGTTTAATCATGAAATAGATCTGCCGTTGAAAGCTAAAGATGCACAAAGTTTAACATTTAACATACAATAATCTCAATCATAAATTTACCATTTAAAGTACAAAAATAAAAAAACAGCATAAAATATTACATTTGCTCTCAATCCTGAAGCATTAGAAATTTCTGCATGTAGACATAAAATTAAAACCTGTCTACATTCTCTCTGATTACATCCAAAACAAACATCACTGTCTCTGTAGATTCTTTGAGTACATCTTCCTCAGCTGAGACTACAAAATCACACCAACTCATTCCCGTTATTAGCATCTGCCCCTGAACTTGCCAGTAGTAAGCATGTTTGTTTTATCTCTAATTTGCTCAAATTCATTTGGAGATACGGGCAGTCCACATAGCTTTTAACATTCGGGCACGTCATCTCAATCAGCCCAAACAGACATAGCTCTGAAGGGTCAAAGATTAACCCGTCTGGAGACGCCCCCAGCCAAGGAGCGTCAGGGTGAATTACAAATCCACAGGGGTAGTGGTTGACCCTTTTAATTTGACAATATTCCCAGATAGCATCCGCCTCTAATTCTAGACCCCTCTTCATAGCTGCCGTCTGCTATGAAGACGGGATAGCTTGCAGTATCCGGTTAGCCAGACCTTCTTGAGAGTTCTTTCAAACCTGGCAGATCTCCCTGTACCGTGAGGCAGTTATGCCTCCTTAGCTGATGCCATTCAGTACATGAACTTTGTGATCTGGTAGCACATTCAAATGTATGCACCATGTCCCAGGTGACCTCCAGGCTCCTATGGTGTAGCTGTTGTGGTTCAGCACAGACAAACATGCAACTTGATGGCTGTAGGTGGTAATTCTGAAGAGGCACAGATGGACGTGGTGGGGCAGCATGGAAGGACAGGTCTCTTTGCTGTTGCTAGGACTGGACTTCCAGCTTGAACCTTGCCAAGGGCAGAGAATTTCACAGCTGATGCCCATGCTGCAGATCATCGGCGCCTCAGCTGTAGAGACATCTTTATACACCTCTGTCACCTAGGGATGTAACAATATACAAATTAGCAATATACCACAATATCAAAACCACAATTATCATACCGTACATCTTCCCTGCATTTTCATGGCCACAATATGTTGCACATCATCACAGCGCCACGCACCATTACAAATATCTTAATAGAGGTTGTGTTGTGTAAACATTTGATTTCAGTTCAGTGTTTTTTTTTCTTCAAGAGCAGAATACTTGTTTGTATAATTGATGGGTCATAGTAAATTTAAGAAAATAAATTTAAGAAATATAAAATCATGAAATACTAGTATACAGATTTTGGTTGAAATGATATCCTTACATACTAGGGGTGTAACGGTACACAAAAGTTACGTTTTTATATATATATACATACATTATATATATATATATTTATATATATATTTATATATACACACACACACACACATATACACACACACACACACATATACATACATACATATATATATATATATACACATACACACACACACACACACACACACACTGCCTACTATATAATTACAGTGCAAACTTACAAAGTTCTGTGCTTGTGCCACTGCTGTTCTCATTCAGTACAGCTTAGCACAGCAGGAGCCACTGGCACCTTCAGATGAGAGTAATGTGCTGATTGGAACAGCAAAGCGACACAATGGTTGCATAATGCTGCTCCAGCAACACACGAGCAGCTGTGATGAAACAGCTCCACCAGACTGGAATCTTTCAGTACCGCCTGCATAAGTAAAATGTCATAGTAAATACTTATTTATCTTAGCGTGGTCACTGTTGAACCATTCTTTTAGGACGCCATCTTGTTTTTACAATATTTTCTTTATCTAATATTTCACAGACCAAATGTCACGTATTTGTTGGATTAGAGTATGTTATATAATATTCCAACTGCATTAGATCAAGATCCATAATCATTTCTCTTTTAAACATGGTAGCCTAATACCTTAAACACAATATTGTATCTTAAATGAATGACTGAGTTGAGGAAAACTTGAATAAGAACGTATTCAACCCAGAGGGGATCAACTAGGTAATTTGCCTGCCTACTGTATCATTTATTTTTCATTAGATTTGAGAGTTATATTAAACATAACTACATTAGCTAAATCCCCAGGAACATAGGAACGTCAGGTTATTAAAGTAACAAGCTTATAACTGTTGGCTTAACATTTACTCTTTACACTTTAATTTATAAATCCTAATTTCACCATACACTCAAACTGTGTGGTTTCTCATCTTTCCTCATGGACCTGTAGCACAATGCTCTGACCACGACTTCCCCTGTGTCCTGATCTTTATTAGACACTGACAGGGGCAGAGAGTCAAAACAAATGATAATACACATAACGAACAGTTTGCGTTTAAAATGGAGAAAAACAAGCTTCTATACTACACTAAAAATGAACACGTCGCTAACTAGTTTAGCCGATAGTCAGCCGGCACACCACATTAAACTACTTGGAACATCTTGGAAAAAAGCTTGGCTTTTACCGTAGAAATATTGCATTTCACATAAAATAAAGGAAATTCACTTCAAAATATTACATAACATTTACCCTGTTAATGTAATCACTTCTAAATTTTCAGACACCAACAGTTCTTGTAACTTTTGTTTAGCTAATGAGGAAACTTTAATTCATTTATTTTATGAATGTAAAAAAACGATTACATTCTGGAATAAGTTATCTTTATATATTTTTAATAATGTTTCTCATCCCTTTTCTATGAAAGATGTATTTTGTTATTTTCAACACCCCTCTGATACAACATTAGAATATGTAGTTAATTTTATAATACTGTTTGCTAAATTGTATATACATAAGCAGAAATACTCTCTTCATAATCCAAACATTACTCACTTTATTGCTGAATTGACATTACTCATTAAATCACTTCGACTTGTAAATTATCTAAAAAATTTAAAATTTCTGAACTTGTATGAACGTCATATGTCTGTAACCCTATGACAAACTATACTTAATTTTATTATTATTTTTATTATAATGATTATTTATTTATTTATTTATTTATTTATTTATTTGTTTATTTTAAATGTATATATATATATATATTTATTATTATTTTTCTTTCTTTCCAATACTATTATTATTATTATTATTATTATATATTTATTTTTTATGTATATTTACATATGTTTATATCTATGATATATTGCCTTGTAATTTCTCATGTTATATTTAAACTTGTTTGTTAATCTTGTTAAAAAAAAAAAAAAGAGGCCACCGAACCGCAGCCCCTCCCCACCAGGACTATGCCTCGATATTCTGCCCATGAATATCACAAACAGGATTGGTGACAAAATGCCAGTGTTGGGCAGTAGCATCGCTACAAGTAGTAGCGCTGTTTTCTGAATCAAATAGCTTTTCAGTAGCGAAGCTACTAATTGATCAAGTAGTGCGGTAGCGTCCACAGAA
>JAODUK010036041.1:0-43640 GCA_027564635.1 Typhlichthys eigenmanni | reverse complement strand
ACAAAAAACAGCCCCCCCCCCCCCCCGCCACACACAAACACACACACACACACACACACACACACACACACACGATTCATATATAATCATTTTATTTAATTTTTATTTTGTTTTATTTCGATTTGCTATATAAATAATATTAGACTACCAGTCGAGTAGATGTCTATAATAGCCTAATGGGGAGGCAATAGCGTATCTGGCTAATGCACCGGGAGTAGGACTAGGCTAATACATTTTATATTATAGTCATATAGCTCTCCAGGTTCATAGGTATTCAGGAAAAACGTAGCCTATAGTAAGTAAGATAGTCAAATTATAATTAACACATCAATCTAAAAGTTAGATTTAACGAAAGAGAAAACAGGGCCCAGGCCCATCCAAAATAACACAACATGGACCCACCTGCTGCCATTAAGATCGTTGTAACAAAAGTCCAAAACATCTTTGATCCTTTATTTTGTATTGGATTTCAAAATACTTCTCTATTATTCAGCTATATACAAAGAAAATAAAAGTCAAACATAATAACGAGCTCAACTCAAGTCAGGTAACGTCTCCATTTTGTGTCTTTCAGGTGAAACATGGGGAGGGACCAGGTGAGATTTCAAAAACATTGCGAAACATAAGGTTGGATATCGACAATAATATGGGTGGCTGTGTTTATATATAAGTGTCATTATAATAAACGTCGTTTTAACGACCTTTTTGTTTTAATAATGCAGTTTTATGTGGAAACCATAACCTTTGAGACAGATGGTATGGTCCAGTGATACTGTAGAAAAGTGCGCTGTTGGTTAATGTTCAACCCTTCCTGTGTGGGGGAGGGGAGGTTAGTTGTGAGTGTGTGTGTGTGTGTGTGTGTGCGCGCGTGTGTATGTGAGTGTGTTAGTGAGTGAATTAGTGAATGAGTGTATAATGGTCCTTGCCACCAAAATCCACATTTACATGGTTTCTATAATACGTTTGTGCATGTTGAGGCTGTGTTCCCGTGCTCACCCCAGCTCACCCCAATATAAACATTTATGGAAAGTCCCTCGCCTAAACCATCAAGAATTGGCAACGTTCGTGATGAACATGTTTGCTTTGAACTTGAATTTTGAAGGATCATTCCAAAAAATATTAGATTTAAATTGTCACCCTTCTCGTTAGCTATGTTCGCCAATTCTGAACGCACGTCAGGTTTTCTTATTGGTCTGTATGTGTCTACGTCAGAGTATACACGCTAGCTAATATAATTATTCGAGACATGCAAATACTGCCCACTGCCTAGCAACAAATCGCCTACTTTAGGCTGTAGACCAGGGGTGGGCAATTATTTTCACTTGAAAATGTTAGAGAACTTTGTGGGCAACAATACTTTTTTAACCAACATGCTAAACTTTTCTAAATAAAATAACACAAAATAGCTAACATTGTTAACTTGCATATTACATTTATGCATATTTCCACACCATTATCATAATAAAACTTCAATTATCTTCTCTCTTAATACAATGTTTTAGTATGCAGTAGTAAATGGAGTAGACCTAGTTATGCAGAGCTCGTCAAATAATTTATTGTTGTATTATATATTTTTTTAATGTTTTATGTACCGCGGGCCGGATAGAATGTCTCAAAGGGCCGCATCCGGCCGCCGGACCTGATTTTGCCCAGGTCTGCTGTAGACTGTAGGCTACAACGAATAGCCTACTTTTAACGTGTTTACATGTAGGCTACTGTATCGTTTGAAGGTTTCTTCTATGTGTAGGCCTAGCTGACGCGAACAACATAAATTACAGATGAATATTGCATTACAGACAGCGGGTTTATGAGCTTGTTACAGTAGTTTTTTTTTTCTTTTTTAAAAAGTGGAACTGCTAGATTGAGCACCGGTACGGTATGGCACCAACACTGGCATCACAGCGGTGGAAAACAACAATACATGTCAGCCTCTTCAGTAGAATTGCTATGGCGACATGCCCACTTCGAGAGAACGTTCCATTTTTGCTTCCATAGAAATGCATTACAAGGGCCTCTATTGATATTATTCCAGTATGGCTACATTATGTCAAATTAGCCACGCCCACCCAGCAGTGTATTTTACATCTTAGTAGTTACAGAATAGAGAAACTGTCGATATATTTAAATTTTAGGGTGTTTATATTGTGTAATTATGTTTTTGGAGTTGGCATGCACAGTGTTTTAGTATATAAGATATAAACTATAACCACCGGCAAGGACCTTTAACATTATTACTAATAAGCCTATGTTTAGTAAAGATTATGTATTTTTCAAAAACTTAGGCAGTTGTTATTAACCAGAATATCAAAAGGAGAAGGCTAACCAATCAAGTTTGAACTTGCTTTTAATAAATTAGCAGGCTTTGGCAGGTGGTGTTGAGCAATAAAATCAACTTTATTATGTTACAGTGCATTCATCTGGCAGATTCTGGTAACAACCTGACCGTAAAAGATGAAAAAATACTGTAAATGAAATTCTATTGTGTTTCACTGTCTCTGCAAATTTAGATGGGGGATACAGAACAGACATAGCCTATAGCATATAAGACAGAACAAAGGAACTATATGAAAGGAGACAGAGAAGAGCAAAAAGAAGTGTCAATAGCAAGTGGAATGTCAGAATGTTGTCATGTTCAGGCGTGTCTGCTTTACCTCAGGGCTTGGGGCAGGTTTATACAAAAACAAAAGCTGAAACCTATAAGAATAGACAGCTATGTCCTTCCATGCCCATAATTGAAGTTTACAGCCATTGCAGCCATTTCAACAACACAAGGTAGGCCTCTGTCAGTCATCTTCGTTTTAACATATGCTACGTCATATTTAATTCTATGATTAGGAATTATGCACTTGCCCGAGATGGTGAGAACTGTAGCGTATTCTATCCTGGCTATTTTTAAAATTCAGTTTATTTATTAAGGCAGTCCCAGTCTAAATGTTATTGCTGTTCCCTTACAACTGACTATGTATGATCAGTTGACATTTGGGGTTTATTTGGCAACTACCATATGTTACCTGAAACATTTTTTTGAGAAGCTATTATATAGGGGAATAATTTCGTTTACTGATCTTGTTTTTTTAAAAACATATTTTTTTCTTATTTATCAACCACTAATAAGTGTATATGGGTACACAATTCTGTCATGAGTTAAAATGGCAAATACGGGATTCTATATGTTTCCTGATAGCAGTTTACCAAACAGGTTATGTTGTTTGTTTAACATGACATTGACATAAGCATGCTAGAACAAATAGTCCATCTCTATTTTGAGTATGCCTAACTGTTGCTAACTGGAACTTGATGAAGTCTAGGGAAAATCCCTAGTCATATTTGTGAAATAAGATGGCTTGTTTTTCAGTTAAATGATGTGTTGCATCAGCAGTCAGGTATTAGGTCAGCAACATAAGTGATAAATGATGATAAAGAGCAATTCAAAAATCTAAATCTTTTTTTATTAAACTATAGAAGAAATGTAATTAAATGAATTATCTAAAAAGTGTATATGTCAGATTTCTACCTATAACATTCCCTACAGATTGTAATGTAATGTTTAAAATTATTTTCTTTACTTAAAAGATGCAGGATTTTGATTAATTTGTTCCCATGCTGCCTCCACTAGATGGCGTACTCCACAGCCACTCTTGCACAAGGCTGCTTTGGCAAAGTGTACAAGGAAAAGTACAATGACACCTGGGCTGCAATTAAAAAGGTCCCTCATCATCTTATCACAAGGCACAACCTGGAAAGAGAGTGTGAAGTTTACAAGTGCGTCTGGAATAACGGTATTAATGGTATTTGGTATAAGTATATGATGCTGTTTTGTAAACATGTTTTTTTTTTTCTCTTTGACATGCGTCTGCAGTAAGGCCGATCATCCTAACATAGTCAAGCTACTGGGAAATATCACTCTCAAGGATAGTAAATGGATAATTCCAATGGAGTTCATTTTTGGAGAAGATTTAGAGACAACTATCTTCAAAGCATCAAAGTCTAAAATACAGGTGGGATCCTTTGGACACTATTGTCAGTGATTAAGTTGTTAGGGTTAGCATGACAGTATTCCAGATATTCCAAAAATATTACGGCCAATCTGGAAATCTGATTGAAATAATACCTGATTTCACAACGTAAATATCTTCTGTAACACATGGAAAATGAAAGAAATCATCATGATTCTGCAGAAGAGAATACAATGCTACAGTGAATATGTATCCAGTTTTTGTGGGGAGACTTAAGTTGCTTATATGTCTTTACAGCTCACGCCAGCCATCAAAGGAACAATCATAATAGGCATGTGTGAAGGGCTTCTTCATCTACACAACAAAGATATCGTCCATCAAGACCTTAAGCCTGAAAACATCATGGTGAGTGATACCCAAGCATATGTTCATGAATCATTGCATTATGTGGAATGCATTCATTATGTATTGTGTTTAAATACACAAAACAAATTGTGTATTGAAATCCATTTTTATTATACTGGAAGTTGCAATGGTGCCAAATTCTAGCATAATATGATTACTTAATGATTACTAAATGTTATGTTACACTTCCTAATTATTACTCCCCACTGAACCCTAATGTTAAGTTGTTTGAAAAACAAATACAAGTAGGGAAAGGGCGGGTGAAGAATGTAGCCTTGTTTGAACCACAACGGAAACAAATGGATGGGTTTCCCTTTAACAGTGCTATCCACATCTTCTAATTAATTTACAGCGCCATGTTTGTCATGCAAACATGTAAATTGGGCATGCACCTATAATATTCCCATTAAATGTCTTCATTTGTCACATTGTTGTGAAAATGGCTACACATTCCTTTAGCAAGAATGTCTGTGTTTTCTTTTAATGGCAGACCAGCAGCTGTGAATCCCAAAAACGGTAACTGTCTTTCAGGTGGAGCATCGAACAAACAGAGCAGTCATCATTGACCTGGGATTGGCCAAGTTTTTCCAAAATGGCCTCAACTCTGCTATTGATATGGGAAATGAGGCCTATTCTGCGCCAGAGGTCCTAATTAAGGGCAGCCAGCGTAACCAGAGCTCCGATGTGTGGGCCATGGGTAAAATCATTGCCGAGCTCTGTGCTCGCATTAGACTGCACACCCCGAGCGTCTGTCCTGATAAGATCAAGGAGACCCTCCGGGACAGCCCATACTGCACTCCCGTCTGTCGGATGGTGGAGCGCAACCCTTCTTTGCGGGCATCCATGGGTGGCATCATAAGCGACATAAGAAGGGCAGGTGGTGGAGGGTCCATTGTGAAGCCTCCTACAAGAATTCAACTCACTGCACCAACCAACACAGGATCCCGAAGTCCATCTCCAACACCAAAGATCAAGTCTCCACCACAAGCTAACTCTCCATTCCAAATGATTAAGTATCCTACGCCAATGAACAAGACGCCATTACAAATGAACAAGTCTCCCATGCCGATTAACCCCTCTCTAGCTTTGCTAAATAGGAACTCAAAACCAGAAGCAATGCATCCTCCAATGGCACTGCATCGCTCTCCTTCCCCAAATCCCATAGAGGACAGGAACAAAAAACAGGCCCTGGTTCCTGTAGCAGCAACAGGCCTCAGTGAAGACTTGATGAAGATGGCACTTTACAAAGAAGCATCAAAGGATGTTCCCGGTGGGCTGCCTACGACAGGCATGGTACGAGTTCGCCGCTTTGAAGAGAAAGATGGTAAGGTTGAGAAATGGACACAGAAGGAAGTGGTGACTCAAAATGGAAAGATCATAAAGTTTGATGATGTAATGCTTAATTACAAAAAATAGGATTAGGAAATGAATGAAGTCACAAGACTGTGACTTGCATTGTTGCATGTGCTCCTGAGTTTCAGTTGTAAACTTCAATTCATATTCTTTATGCAATGCAGCTGAACCACTTCCTCTAAGACAATTTGATTGATTTGCCTATAGTTCCTGTTTGTCATGTTATAACATATATTTGAAATATTCTCATAGATTTAAAAAAAATGCAGTCAGTGCATTTATTCATGTTATCAGATAACACGAGTTGTAGTGATTTATCAAATGTTACCTCTGTATATACTGTTACACATCCCTATTGCTCTTGATATAGGATATAGGTAGGTTTTCATTAAGTTTGGGTTCATTAGTAGCATTTGATGACATTATTCACTGCAGTTCCCAGCTATTCTACCTATTGCTGTGTGGAATGCAACATAACGAACCTGCTGTTTGAGGTGCAGAGTAGGCTTTGTTTTGTTTCTGTCTATAACACTGTTGCATAATTGAATCCCTTCTATACTGTGAAAAACCCAAGCACTATTGACATACATGTCATTATAAAACATGTTATGAAATAAACAAGCTATAAACAGTGAATTCATGTTTATATGTATTATATTCTTCTATATGCAAGTTATTCAGATCATACTCTATGAAAACTACACAGCAGAGATAGTTTTAATCATTTTCACAATTTGCAAGTAGAGTTGGGTGACGGCATATCTTTTTGGTAAGCTTAAATTCTACCTCACAATTTTTTTTTTTAACTTTTAATAGATGTTGTATCAGCTTGGTGGTACCACATCCAATGTAGCTAATGGGTTACATGCGTTACATTAATTTTTTTTAAATAAATACCCATTGAGATAATGGGTACTACCAGGCTTCAGCAGAGATTGAGAATGCCCCATTTATTTGAATCAGGTGTGTAGGAGCAGAGAGACAGCTACTGCAAAAACATGCAGGACAGTGGGTCCCCAGGACCAATGCTGAGATCCACTTTTATAGGGTACACACCTTAACCATGCCCATATATATATAACCATAAATGCAACACTGATTGTTCAGTTGCTACTCGGACACAATTGCAATGTTTTCTAAGAATCTAAATTAAACTGAAGCTCACAAGATCAGGGTGGTATTACGAGGCAGAAGACAGCAACACTTCTGCTATAGATAAGGTCTATTTAACCTATGCAGTATGCAGTCCCGTAGTCAGATGTGTGAGGTAAGATCCTCTGAATGCAGACTAAATATTGAACCTGCTCTAATTGGGTGTGTCTAGGAATGCATCAACAATGTCTGAATTCAGGGCTGGCTTCCCAATGCTTTAGCACATTTACCAAAATAATAATTTGTCTAATAACAAATAGTATCATAGCAAGTCAGTCAACTCACAATTTTTATTCAACACATGTATCAGCATAACAATTGTGACCAACCCTCAATCCCTTATTGTATCTTTACCAACGTGTCTGTCTTTCCCATCTCAACTCAGTTGAAAAATTACATGTAGACATGTTTCTTTAAGCATGCTTCAATTTACTTTGATAAGAATAGTGTGTAGGATGTGCTCTGTACATTCCAAGCACCTTACAAAAAAAGGCTTCATCATGCACATTTTAAAATTACTATGCATACTATTCATACAAAACTACTGTGTTGCTAAGGCCATATAGGAGAACAATAGAAATGTACTGCACATCAGAGTACACACTATTCATGTCCGTCTTAAACCGTTGTCAAGTACTGGAAGAGCAGCGTCAACAGTGGTACCGCTAGAAAATAATGTTGCAAACATAATTTAAGAAAATAGTTGCAATTTAGCAAGGCTTCCTGTACCATTCACATACATTTAAAAAAAGATATACAAGAAAAGAAAAAAAAAACACCCAAAAATATCTGAGAATCTAATCAGTGGTAGTTTTTAAATACTAAATAAATGTACATTCATTTAATAATAGAAAAAAATAAAGATATATGCAACACACGCTTCTCAGTCTATTACAGCCACCCATATAACATTATCTTTGGCTTCAGGCTTCATATCTTCAATACCTCTGCTAGTAATGGGTCATATCAGTCAAGCGGGTACAAAGGGAGGGAGTGGCAGGGAAATTACATTTAGTACTAAACAGGCATTAGTGAGAAGACATGGCACAGGCCACTGTGGCTTACAGTCAGCTGTTACACAAGTCATCATGCTTATAAACCAGTTTTGTTTGTTGCAATACTCAAATGTGGAGGCATATGTGTTACATACTGTTCGTCTAATCAGTGGTTTAAGCCTAATTAAATTACTCTAAGTTGTACACATATTAATAAATGTTAATGGCCAATATATTTTTATGCATAATTTCTTTAAAATCAAACTTATTTTTGTTTATTTGGTTAGAATTCCACTGGTCTAGATAAAGTGACTTGCTTACTTCACTATGTAATGGCTGTTTCCACACCGCTATTCTGAATGAATTGTGCTGATAATTCAGACAGCTGTAGTTCTCCCCCTTCAGGTAAAAACTATCTCCATGCTCTCACCATTTGGGAGCACATGTGCAGATAAAAGTTTACTGGTATATGGAAAAATGCTTGATAATAAGTCCCCAATGGGAACCAGCACTATGGCATTTTCACCACAGGTATCTACTCAAAATGGAGAATATAAACAAGTTCAGGATATAAGCAAAGTAAAATTCAAAAAATAATGTTGGCATCATCAGAAAAACTTTGTTCCTAAAAATAAAGGCAGCTATGGGATATGCTGCATCTATGAGTTGAATCAAGATAGGTTTAAGGAAGAACTTTTAGCACTGCACACATGCCTAGGGACTCATGTATGATATTGCTTAATTCACAAAGCAAACAAAAAAAAAATCTGTACCATTTACATGTTCAATAATCATGTTTTAATCAAACGTCTAATAACATCAACAATAAACAAGCATTTCTTGCTCAACAAGTCTCTGTCTCCTCCCCTTTAACAAATAATTCCCTCACAGAAAGGAGATGCCAAGATTGCAAGATTCCAAGTAATGATCAAAACTATGTAGATAACTAACACACAAATGTAGGCAGAGAAAGATCCTTTACTGAATAAGGCCCCAGGTGTGTGGAGAAGGGTAGGGCGTGTTGCTACAAAACTAAAAGCCACATATTAAGGTGTAGTTAAAAGTGTAATGCCAGGCTAGAAACCACACAAACCTCTCCCTTAACAAGAAACAAAAATGAAATAAAAGAAAATGTGCCATGTGATAAATTAAACTGATCACTTGTACGGCTGGTTTCCACCACAAGGGTAGTTGTGGTGGAAACCAGCCGTACAAGTGATCAGTTTGGTTTGAAACTCTGACACCAGAGTGGCTCACACCGTACCATACTCTACTCCTCCCCTTGAGTTTCTATGAGCTCAGTGTACAACAGGATTATGAGTGTACCTAGAACAAGTCAATGTAAAACGAGACTACTCATCAATGTCAACTACCCCACTCAATCTAAAATGACAGTATGAAAAAGATGAGTATCTAAGGCATCACAAGGTTTTAACCAGCAGCTACAGCACTGTAGATATACATATATAAAACTCACAGAGTCCATCTTATAAACGTTCTCCAGGTCTTCATCGCAGGTCCTGTGGAACTTCGATACGTACTTGCAGGACTCCCGTGGAACAGGACAGGAGGACTCACAGGAGAGCATCCATTTACCAGAGAGGCATTGCCTGTCAGTAGTTCCATCTCATGTCACATCATCCCAACAGAAAAGTGGTTTGCCACTAGCAGAGCTAAACTCGACTGCCAGAAGAAACCAAATTCTTACAATGAGGAAAACGGCGGGTCACTGCAGACAAATGTTTAAAAGTAGGCACTGAACGGGAAGGATTCTGGGAAAGGAAGGCAGGTGGAGAGATCATCTCGTCTTCAGGTGCGCTAGCTAACACATTAGCTATGCGAGGACAACACATTGGTATTGGCAGAGGGACTATCCTCTATTCGGACCGATGGCTCATTTGAGCGTTTGCCTGGCTCTTTGGTAGGAGGGGCTGTTGTTGGCGGAAACGTGTGTAAACCGGCCTCAGAGCCTATGTTAACTGTGATATTGGTGTAAAGGGGCAGGTATTGCCGTGACAACACCTCATACTCTACAGTGTTCATGCCGTCCTGCTTCCATGTTTGTCGTGTCTTGGCAAGCATCTTGAACCTTGAGGGGAAAAAAGAAGGGGACATTAAGTGAAGCACATGGAGAATGTAAAGGGTGGCTCTGAGGTGCATTGCAATTTAAGAAAACGCATGCTAACAAGTTAATTCATAAAATGTCAATTTGACAACACAAACAGCAAATAGGAAACAATATGCAAATTCTCTGCCACAGCAGAAGTGTAACATGTCACATGTAAAAAAACAATTGAGAGGCCTGCTTGAGTTGATTTATATTTTCACTAATCACAAACACACAAAATACATATTCACATCCACAAACCTCAGTATACATGTACAGATTCATTTTCTTCTTTTCACTAATCTTATTACACACATGCACACATTGAGATATAGTTACACAACTCTCCATTTGGATTTGGAAATATTGTTGCTACAATAATGTTCCATGCTATGGCCATTACGCCTTGTAAAATGAGCAACATTTACAGCAAAAACACATGCAGCATTGTGGTATATTTACAATCATGATGTGAATCTGCTGAGCATATCTGCTGAGTATCTGCTGAATATCTGCTGAGTATCTGTGTTCTAATCTAACGCGAGACCAACTAGGAGTACTGTACCTCTTTGGGTTTATGCCGTTGCCTTCGTCCAGCTTGTGTTTGATCATTTTGTAGCGGCCCAGCTTCACAGATGGTCGAGAAATAGACATGCCTCCTAGGGTCACCCTGCAGAGGCACATTCATGGTTTAAGAGGACGATACAGTTATAGGCATGCCATAAGATAAGAATGGTACTGTCGGTGGATGCTGCAAGACAACATTCATCATGCACTACTGTATATACAGTGATATTTACCCTACTATAAACCGTGGAATTAAAACAGCATAGTTAGTCACTCGAGAACGCTTGCTGAATTCCAACTCAAAATCAAAAACACCTCTGCCTCCAATCCCTCAGAAGCTCCGCCCCACACATTGGAAAAACATGACAAAGGCTAGGATATTGTTGTTGTGTGCGGTCTGCACCACTTTTGTTTGTGATCCTATTTACAGAGCCTGGGCGTTGCAGAAACATTAGATTATTCATTTTCAGCACACACATAAATGCAGTGCATCAGTTATGTGCACATTGAAATATAGTGTGTTTTCACACCTGACTCCAATGTCATCGTCCTCACCACCCCAGCCCCAGTAGTTGTTGGGGAAGCCATTCATTTTGAGGTAGTGCAGCGGAGCCAGGGCCGACACTCCTCCAAAGTACATATTGTATGGAAGCCTGGGAGGAACAATAGACAACACGCAAATGGAAAATCACATCATGTACTGTAGTGTTGAGGTGCCAATATGGGCAGAGCATGCTGGTCAAATACCCAATCACATACATACAGTAAAAGCTCACATAGAAGTTGGTGCCATGCTTTAGAATGGAAGTGTTAAGCAGCAATGCAACGTACTTGTAGCCAAACTTGTCCATTGCTACAGCTGCGTGCTTGGGGTTGGCCTCGCAGACATACGTGTTGCGGTCGTCCTCTGGGATGAGGTCCACGTCATGAAAGAAGAGGCAGTCCCAGTCCTCCTCCCTCATTGCCTCCCGGAAGCCCACATTCATCAGCTTGGCTCGGTTGAACGTGTAATTCCCGGCCTGGGAAGGCAACACGAGCGCTTCATCTTAGCAAACAGGTGTGGCTTGTGTCTACACATACGTGTGAGACAACATGGCAGGACAAGTGCCGCAGAGTCAACAATGATAAGACAGGAGCCGCGTGCGCCAGGCGTCAACGTTTGGCCTCAACTCCTACGTCGGTCTTAAGATGCACGTCTTTGTGAAAACAAAAGCGTTGATCGTTGCCAAGCAACACTATCCAAAATGCACCAATAACTTATTCCTTCAAACAAACTATACAAGGAAAATGTATTTAATATATGCTAGGCTAAAGAAATAGCCTTGGAAACAAGCCACGTATTGAACATGAACAATCTTTCTTAACCTTTTCCTTATTTATTATGTAAACAAGACAAGTGCAGCGTGCGTCATTTTGTTGTGTAATCAGTATTTTGTCCATTATTACCACCATGACGAGTCTGACTTTTAAAAGTTACACCCAGGTGCAACACATAAAGGGTTTAAGACTAACTGGTGCACTCGTCATAAATTATAAAATGCTCTTAACTTTCAGTTCTACCAGGACGTAGCGTTACACCCAGGCGTAAGCCCAGCTGGTGCACTTGACTCCAGATGACAAAACTAGTGCAGTGGTGGAGTATGAGATAGAGAGCTAGAGAGTAAGCATTAGGTGGATTGTTACAAGAAGGTAATGAAATTATACCCTTTAATCCAACACATGCAATTCTACAAATAAAATACTAGAGGGCGATGTTTGTTCATCTTGCATTTATCATGCGTTGAGACCTGGGTGTGCATTCAAGAAAGAAAGAAAACATAAATGAATGATTTCCCAGAAGTTATTTCTAATAAGATTAGCCTAAGAAATAGACCATATACCCAGTATTCATATACCATTCACCGCTGTTTAAAAATGTAAATGTTTACCTGGTGAATGACATAAATTCCGTAATTCAACTGCTGCCGCTGCAGGAAGGGGTGCAAATAGTAGAGAAGCAACTTAAGGTGGTGTTCCCTGTTCCTGTGAGGAATAATGATGGCGGTACGATGCCGTGCCTCACAGTTGGAGGGCCTGTAGCGTCCCCCCCGGACTACTTGTGGATTCTTCCGCTGGACGTCAGCTAGAGTGAGTCCAGATGGAAAGCTAACATGGATTGGCCCACCTAAGGGATGCAAGGAGAATATTTGTTCAAAGGAAAAAAGGGAGACATTCATGCAATGCTTGCTAAACAAACTCAATTAAAAAACACCTCTGCTTTCAATGCAATAGGGTGCTCTCTCAGGAGCTCCATGCAAAGCATTGCAAAGCCTAAGGCATTGTTGGTTTAAGCGGGGTTTGCCACATTGTTTGTGTTCCTAATTACATAACCAGGGCTGTGTAGAAGTACCATCTTATCTTTTCAGCACGCACAGAGAACTGTAAACTAGTGGAATGAGGAGATATTTGGTGAATTTGAAATAAAGCGTATTAGCTCTTAATAATTGCTCATTAGTAAAAGTGTATTTGGACCGATATCACGTTTACTCCCATTACAGAATTTTCGACGTTAACACTTTAATAAGCACATTTAATTACAACATTGTTGCTTGTCAGTTATTTGTAATGAAGGAAATAAGGTACCATCACAATTCCACATGACCCATTAGGTTGAACATATTATTCACAAAGACTTCACAATAGGAGCATGTGCATCATTTTCCTGCTTTGTCCTACGTTTTTTTTAGCTAGTTTGTTTCCATACTCTGCTGCTGGGAACAACACCAACACAGTCTTTTTGGAATGAAAGAAAACTAGTTTTCTATGCAACGCAGATGTAGTGTTCAATTACTGGTGAGAACATAAGCACAAAGAGCTTGTCCTATTGGCTTTTGGTAATAGGGCACCTGGGTATAACAATAGGTTTGTGTTACAGTAAGGGTGTAGGAAAGTTTATACTGAAACTGTGGTAATTTAAGATGTTAGCAAACCTCTAGAACGTATGATAACAGTAGGTTAACTAGGTTTCTCACACAAAACGTTGATTTAGTTTATTACATTTCTTTCAGTAACTACGCGGACAGAAAATATAAGGAGGGATTGTCACTTGTGCCAGCAGACCATATGATATTGTCAAGTCATTTGAGTCTGTCAAGGCACATTGACTTAAACAGGTTTAAAGCATTGTGGGCCCACTGCTGATTGACAAAGGCGTTCTTACATGCTGATCGGAAACTGTCACACTAAGCAAATGCCACACCAGTTATATACACAATGGAAGCCGCAAATGGAAATTGCTGAATTACTATTGTATACTCAATAGCTCAACTCATTATAAAAAATTGTTGCTTAGCTTAAAACAACAATCTATTAAGTCAGATGTTTCAATTGAGACTTAAACCAACAGTTAGCCAAACAAGTAACATTTCAAAGAAGCCAATCTCCACATGGATATGATCATTTTCTTTATAACCTCACATTGTGTATTCTTTATAACCGTGTGTTCAGACTTACATTGTTCCGCCCTAAGCAGGAAACTACGCTGTGATTAGGAGAAAGGAAAAAAAATAACAAAAACAACCCTACAAGTTTATATTCTGATCCATTCATCTGACAAATACAATGGCAAAGTAAATTAATCTCTATAGCAGTTTCACTTTTTCCATCTTTGTTCGCATCTACTTGCCAAAGAACAAACAGGATATATCAAGGCAGATGAAATGTTTTAATATCCATTTATCCCCTTTTACACATTAACATGATAGTCAACCTATGGGTAGCTGCGTTGACATTATAATGAATTGTACAGATGTATACATTAGAAAGAATGTAGCTGATCTAGTAAGCGTCATGGCGACTTGCATTAGAAACCAACTTACACTTAACATCGGAGACATAGCCTAGAGACGTGCGAGCACTTACCCACATAGGGGGACTTCACCGGGCAGAGGGGCAGCTCATCTCTGCTGAAGGAAACCTTGACCAGGTGCGAGAGGTTCGAGTACACGTCCACGCCGCTGCTGCCGGAAGACGCAGCGGCCGTGTGGTTGCGGGCGGCGTCCGACTTGCGGAAGATGCGGATGAAGTAGGAGACCCTCTTCTGGTAGCCCTCTCGGGACAGCAGGGCCATCACCACCAGCTGAACGCCCAGGCACATGAAGAGATAGCGCCATTTGGACTGCAGGCTGAGCAGCATGGCAGTGGCTGTGTCGACACGGCGACGGGAGCTTAAGCGAGAGCACTCGTTGGAGCGGCGTGTGGCGAGGTGCGCTCTATATAGCGGTTGCTAGCGCTCACACATCGAAACGACGTGTTGATTGGTGAGTGTAAATGGTGGCTAACGTCAATGTAAACAAAGATATGCAAACAGCAAAGCACTGAAGCTGTAACTCCCTAATGCTTTATATATGATGAAGGCGGACGAGGACAAAACAGGGAATGTATCAAGGCTATCCAAAAGGCACTTTTGGTGGGTGGTCAAGTTGGGGAAACCACAAAAAAAAAAAACAAACAGCACTACAAACAAATAAATTCCAAAACACAAAAACGAAGTTTCCAGTGTTTACTGATTCACCACATCCCCCCGCCACAGGTCAAAGGGTGGCGGGCACCTCCAAAGTCTCGTGTTCGCTCTCCGAACGGCTGGCGTAAGCCGGCTCCTCCACGTCATGCTGCACCCTCCGTGCAGAATCCCATTAGTCGTCTCATTCTCCCCGCCACAGTCACATCAGCGTCAGTACCCCCTATTCTCTCTCGCCCATCAAAAGGTCACTCACTTTAGCTTTCTCCCTCCCTCCCTCTCTCTCTTGTTGTGTGCAGCGGGAGACCACCTCCGCTAAAGCAGTCGCAGCGACAAAAGCAGAACTAGAGCGTATGCAGGCTGTGGCCTTCACAGAGGACTACAGCTGGCTGGCTGGCTGGCTGGAGAGACTAGACTGTGAGCCGCGCGGGAGGACTGGCCACCAGGGTTCAGTGTGATTGTTAAAAGGAGGAGGTCCCTCCGTGATGCAATCCGCAGTTTAGAGACACCGCTGAAGGGGAGGGACAGCCGTGTGGAGGGAGGGTACACTGAACAAGACTGACAGGATGTGGACCAACATGAGAGGAGCTCTGTAAAACACAACAAAAAAAATAAAAGTTATGTTGACTGAAAAAAAAAACATTTTGTGACACAAACAGTGACAGTCTAAACACAATTATATAAAACCTTAAATCTATACAGGACCAGATAATTTGTGTAATGTTCAAACTTAACCAAACCTTCAGAACTAGCTAGCCTATTAAAAAACACATTTTCATGTGTCCATAGTAGGGTTAAAACAAGTGGAGCTCATAACTAATCGTGTGTGTGGGTAACATTTCAGGCAAACTACTGACGCAACCAACAGAGTGCCTCGGCCTCAGGGTGGTGCAACCTTTGCTTTAAATGAATGTAAACAGCAGTGGCCTGATAACCGGGTTACAAAACAAACAGGTGTGCTGTGGGTTGAACAATAGTCACATGGCTAACAATAAAGTGATTAATGCTTGCATGCGTGCATTGCTGCTGTAAACTGTTGTGTAAGCACAAGATAATGCTAATGATACAGAAACATCTTTCAGAGCTGTAATAAACGAATCTTATTCCACATTAGAGTAAGGAAATGTTCAGTGGCTGTGTGTTGTGTAAATACATTCCCATTTTACATTATATGCATTTAATTTCAGAATGAGATGGAATACCTTTTGGATTAAAAACATATTGCCAATGGTTTTCTTTCAATGTCTCAAATGTTTGAAGGAGTTCAGTTTCAGCAAAAAGTAAATGAAAAACATTTCACAGAATGTACATTGTCTATGCTGGTTCTCTTTGGAATTTAGACATTTCTGTGTAGATGAACCTTTAAATCTAGCGCGAATGACCTCAACTGTCCTAATTAGAATCCATTATTAATATGCATTTGCTAATCTCCCAATCTCTTAGTGCTGTCTGCTGCAACATCCCATATATCCCACTCACAAATCAATTAATGCTTGTTAAAGTAGCCAGCCTCAAACCGCTAATCCTAATCCCACCCAGAGCGACGGAGCGATGAGCAAGAGATAAAACCATCTACAGTCAGGTGGCCAATAGCAAAGTGATAAAGTAGTACTGCACAGTTTATTTTACGTATTTTTACATTGCACAAAAAGATAAATCGAGTGAATTGCGGAAGTTTCTAATTTGCATTACAGTGGACACAGTGTTCTGGCTATTTTGCATGTCCTTTTATCCTGTTTGCTTTCTTGGTGAAGGAGTTACTTTTTATAACTTACTACATTTTTGTAATTATACTTATTTATTCATATGTAAATACAAAATCAGCATGTCAAAAAGGAAATTTGACATACAAATTGCTGTGTTTTCTATAAACAAAAATAATGAGAACTAATCTGCCTTACTATTTGGCCCTAAATGTGTGTAAACTGGCCACATATTTAAGAGTAGCAAAAGCACATCTGAAGCAATCCACCATCACTCACTATTGTAGTTTAATTTAACAGCATGAGCAGCAGAAGGCTGGATACAAAATATGAAATAATGGCTAGGTTTAACATTATGACCAAGCATTTACTAAGAAACTTATGTTGGATCACCTCTGCTCAGAATACAACTTTAACTTGCTGTGTTTACTTTTATACTACAAAAGATAATGCATTTATGTTCAAATGTTCCTATTTTAATGAATAATGTTGATTTCATCTTATCTCACTAAATGGCAAACATTACACATTAATGTGCCATGTTTTATTCTGCAGCTTGTCTCAGAAGAAGTCAGCTCAAATGTTTGTTTTACAATGTTGGTGTAAACTGATTGGTGTAACTATACCTTGACTGACATGGTTAAGAAAGAATGCTACAGGTTGTGTAATTTTGTTTTGGAGGACTGGCCTATTTCTGTGTGTGTGTGTGTGTGTGTGTGTGTGTATATATAATTATGGATAAGGTTTATAAACTGTGCATAAAGATTCCAGTTAATCCCCCAGGAGAGGTATTAAACTATTGCGCTCAAGGGATGTGATCACAAAACCCCCTCCAGCTGAAAACCTATGCTCTCATTTGTCAGCACGACTCCTACGGTTCTCAACAACAGAAAACAGCTGACCAGCTTGATCCCCAGTGAGAGGCACTAAATCAAATATTTGTACTATGATTATGAAACCAATGATGCGTCCCTGTACTTCTAGTAGTCACCCACAGAGTTCTACGGACATCTGTCCTGGTAGGTTTTGGTTTAGAAAGCCATCCATTCTGGCTGGTTCCAGAACTGGAAACAAACTGTTGTGCTGGGGTTTACAGTGGGGAAACCTGGCAGGCAGTGGGCTCTGTAACAATGCCAAGGACTTGACTTAACATGCACAGAGAGAAAGGCCAAGCAATTAGAATCAGATGTTCCCCCATCAAGCAAAGCATAGTGCTACAGCTTTGTTGATTCAAGAGGTGTTTGTCACTTTGTTTATGTTACTATTTACAGAGCAAAGGCTGTGTAGAAATATCATTATTTTTTCAACACGCACAGAGAACGGTAAGATAGCTAAATGCAAGGGGATATTTGTTTAATTTGACGAAAAGTTTATTGGATTACATGTAGCTTGTAATAGCTGACTTGACCTATAAATTACCACATGAGCAGTATGGGGTCAAGATCAAGACCAGGCAGGGTATCTGCACCATTTGTGACAAAATAAGATGCCTTTCAAGACTTCAAGACCACATAATTAAAAAAGGTAGGCTACTATTCCATAATATAAATTACAGAAATATATTTTTTTAAATCTTAGAAAAGCTGTATTATACACATACATCAGTGGTTCTCAACCTTGTTTGGGTCAGTGCTCCCCTTCCGCACCCCATCAAAAAGATTTATTATAATTTCCCTGAACATTAATATATTATCATTATTCACGCAATAACAAGTTGTGCATTGGTTGGAGAAGGTACAAAGCCATAATCCATCCATCCTCATCCGCTTATCCAGAGTCGGGTAGCGGGGACACCAGCTCCAGCAGGGGACCAGCAGGGGACCCCAAACCTCCCTTTCCCGAGCTAATCGTTTCCTTATGCTGATGTTACCATTATGTTAGCATAATGCATTGATTGCATTGCCAGATCTATGTAAACATCGAGACGGTGTGATACAGCCAAGGCACAAGTGTATTTTGCATCTGCGTGTGTTTGAGAGAGAGAAGGGAAGGGGAGAAGTAAGGTGATCCGTATCACAGTAAAGCCTCGGAAACAGCGTAGTAAGCAGTGTTTCACTCGATATTTTCGAATATCGTCGAACCTCAGATTGAGGAACAACAATACGTGGAACAACGGACCAGCTCTTTAATCTCGCAAGGATCCTGGAGGGGGCCTGGGGCGGGAGAAGATGGATGGATGGATGGATTCACTCGATATATATATAACTTTGAACTCTGCTTTTACACCTTTTCACTACTCTTTTTTTTTTATTCATTTGTTAAATCACGATGCCTGCAACACATTGTGATGCCTGTTAGCCATCGGCGATGGACGATGGCATCGTATATCGTCCCAAACCTAATTAGCACTGCTAAATCTGAGGCCATGGTTCTCAGCAGGAAACCAATGGAGTGCCTACTCCGGGTAGGGAATGAGTCCTTACCCCAAGTGAAGGAGTTCAAGTACCTCGGGCCGGGGTCTTGTTCTCGTGTGTTGAAAAGAGAGCTGAGTCAGAAGGAAAAGCTCTCGATCTACCAGGCAATTTTCATTCCTACCCTCAACTATGGTCATGAAGGGTGGGTCATGACCAAAAGAACTAGATCACAGGTACAAGCGGCCGAAATTGGTTCTCTCAGAAGGGTGGCTGGCGTCTCCCATGGAGAGTGGGTGAGAAGCTCAGCTATCCGTGAGGAACTCTGAGTAGAGCCGCTACTCCTTCGCGTCGGAAAGAGCCAGTTGAGGTGGTACGGGCATCTAATAAAGATGCCCCCTGGGCTCCTCCCTTGGGAGGTGTTCGAGCTGGGAGGAGACCTCGGGGAAGACCCAGGACTAGGTGGAGAGATTATATATCCACACTGGCCTGGGAACGCCTCGGGATCTCCCAGTCAGAGCTGGCTAATGTGGCTCGGGAAAGGGAAGTTTGGGGTCCCCTGCTGGAGCTGCTGCCCTCGCGACCCAACCCCAGATAAGCGGATCAAGATGGATGGATGGATGAACTGATTAGGCATTTTCAGATATAATGTGTACATGTTATTTTATAAATATTCTCACATTTTATATCTGCAAAGATGGTTACAGTATCTCGTTCAGCAGGAAAGGAAAACCTGTGTAAAAATCAGACTGTTAACTGGAGTACTGGAGATAACTTACATTTACTTATGGTTTATTTTTATTTAAATTTTTACTAACATCTTAGTAAGGCAGGGGCACCATTTGATCTTTAATTCAATCAAAGGCATTTGTGATATCATACATGTATTTGTCTTAAAACTGAGCACTTAAGGCTGGACAATAATCATTATTTATTTATTTATTTATTTATTTATATTTTCGATAACTACAATATGACTTTTAACCGTGCACAAGGACAATCGTGTGGCGCGCACTGGATACCTGTTCCAAACGTGGCTCCACTTCCAACAGGGTGAGTGCGTAATTGTGTTTATTGTTACCATAACTACACTCCATCCATGCATCGGGTCTCCGAGCTGAACACAAACACTCCCATATTAGCTACCTCGTCATTACAGCTAGCTAAAGCTAACAGGCAAGACACTAGCAAAACTGGTGAAAAAAATGCCGGCGAACGATACATGCTTGTATGGTTAGAGGTGGATGTGCAATCACGCCTCCAGCCAGCTTTAAAATTGTGCTGCGCGTTTGTGCAATTACGTTAAAGACGTGTGTTTACCGTACTCTCACGTGAAGCTACATTGTATGCAGTCACAATATTACGATCTCTATAGTACAGTAAAATTATAGTTTCATATGGCTATTAATTTAAATAGGAAGTTATAAGAATATATCTGTATATATCTTTTAAAGATGTATTCCATTCAAAATAAGGTTTGCTCAAATTTCTATATTCTAGCCTCGTTATGCTGGTTGTCCTCTACCTTGAATACCTCCACATTAAATATGGAGATGCTTTTACATGAATGGGGAAAACGTGTGGAACGTTATGTGACCATGTCAAAAGCAAATCTACTTCAGCAGATATTTTATGATAGGTCAAACCTGATAATGTAGGCCTAATTTTCTCTTTGTCAAAAATCAAGCCATTCAGACATAATACTACAAAGATTAACATACAATGAAAACAAAATACTAAAAAGGTGAATAATTGCATAACGATTATGCTTGGTTTGAAATTTGAATTTGCTCCCATATTTTTGACTGTACTCTTAATTTTGTGTCTGCGTTCCTAAATGTTTTAATTTAGGAGCACGTGTGCTCCTTGGGAATAAAGTCAGTTTAGCCCTGCCAGCTGTATTCAAGGTGAACAGAATAGAAACTACGTGCGTGATGACTCGCACTACAGCCAGTGCAATGCAGTATGGGCTGTTTTCAGGTGCCAAATCATTTTAGTCTGTAATTAAGGTTTTCTGTGGAACGTCTAATTCATGGGACCACAGCGCTAGTCACTGACTCTTGCTAAAAGGTTAACATTCATTTGTATGTTTTTAATTTCTAAAATATTACAGTTTCATAGGAGATTTCATAGACTTGGCAAATGCATTTTTCAGAAGTTTTTAAGTACTCCGTTGTGGGTGTTCTGAGGCTTTTATTGTTCATATCGATATCGGAATTATACCGTATTGACCGAAATTATTAAGTATATCGTTATATAAATTTTGGGCATATCGTCCAGCCCTATGAGCACTTTACTGTTTAACCAAAAATGTGTGTATCGCGATTCAGCCCAAAAATATTGAGATATGACTTCTGGTCCATATCGCCCAGCCCCTGTACTGACCTACCGTCCAGACATTAACAAGTCATAGACTTTGTTGACTACAGTCCTGCTAGACATCCAGTTGATTCACAAAGATGCTGATTTATAAGTACATTAAACAGGATATAACCCATGTTTCTATAGCAGGTGAGGTCAATATTTCTGAACCCAATATAAAAACAGACATAATGGCTGAATGTAACAAGGCAAACAGCCTTGCCTTCTAATCTACAGTATCATCACCCGACTACCATGGCATTAGCATTTCCTTCTACATTCGCAGGGTCTATTTTCCACCAGACTGAGCAGGATCAGGAAACTAAATTATTTGAAAAACACTCTGGGGAAAAAAGGTGTTGGTATAAGAACAAGTAGCCTTCCAATGTTCTTGTCATAGCAACCGTTCCTGTGCCTGGACCATTCATCAAGGGTGCAGCTGGTACATGTCCCTAAGGCTATTCCTATTGGTCTGATTCTAGAGAGACTACCTTTTCATTCCCCACCAAGTCTTTATTCCCTGTGGCACCAATGTAGTTACCATGGAGTAGAGTTTGTCACTGACTACAACCAAAACTACAGGGACAGCACTGTATGATGATCATAATAGCTTTTAGAGGGCATGTACCGGTAATTGCCGAAGAGAACCAAGAGACAATTACATTTGAGCACAAACCCACAACAGAAATAAGACAGAATCATGAGTCCCAACACTAGAGTAGGAAAAGACAGAACAAACTATGGTGATTGACAAACTAAAAACAAACAATGCCAGTTGAGGATTACCAGAGAATGTAGAAAACTAAGCAAAGTGCCAACAGCAACTGTAGTGCAACACCAATGCATAAGTATGAGGAAGTAAAAAATAAATACTTTTTTTCTTTTTAAACCAGACAAGTTCTTTCGACAGCCACAGGTCCCCCCTCAGTAGAGGGAGGGGCTGTCCGGGTCTTTTGCTGTTAACCTGAACCTCTAGATTGTTAACATGCCTGACTGAAACGAAACTAACAAAACAAGTTTGGAAACAGGCCAGTCTAATTGCCAGCAAGGATTACATGTATCAATGTATCAATTTATCAAGTGTTTTTGACAAATGATCTGAAATCTTCAGAATCAAACTTTATTATTATTCTGACATTCGAGTCAGAGTACTCTTCCTGTACAATTAAACAAACAGTAAGGGTAACAGTAACAGTTGTTAATTGCCTTGAACAATTTTGATTTGTCACATACATTCAATTAATTGTTCTGTAGGTATCTAATGTAGACCTAAGTGTATCTTAGATAAACTAGCTTGTGAAGCTAACTATGATGTTAATTTAGGTACCACGTTGATTATTATTATTATGATGATGATTTGTATCAGCTGTAAACCATGAGACACAGACACAATTCACGTTTCCCTAATTTACGACATAAAACTATATCTGTCCCATTCTTCCAGATGTTAAGAGACAGCTAAACTAGCATCTTAACACCCATGCTCTAAAATCCTTAGTTAACTAGCTAGCTAGCTAGCTAGCTATAAACAGAAATAAACTGTGGGTTTTCCTGTAAATTTACATTTTACGAGCGTCACTCTTACCCAGCTTGTAACATAAATGATTAGCAGTAGATTCTCCAGATAATTCCCCGATGTGTTTTGTTGAAGTTGATGGTGAGAAAGATTTTGTGTATGCAACTCTCGCCTTCTGAATCTGCTTGGAGAAGGCTGGACTGGACTAGTGAACAGAGCATTTAGTAGAAACCGTGAGTCCCGTAGGCTACAGCAGCCATAGTCTCCGCCTCTTCCTGCATGCAAAGGGATGATGAAGAGAAGGTTCATAAGATCATGAGGACAAATGTGTCGATGTATATGCTAAACATAACTCATAAACGTAAGAAAAACCTTTACGTAGGAAACTAATCAGATAACAACATTTAGGAGTATGCTAGCCTATATGGGAGGCTTTACAATGATCGTTTAATAGCCTATTTATAACGATAGGTTGCTATACAATCTTGCCAATTATTATGACATTTCCCCCCAAAAGTAATATTCCTTGAATCCTGACAAGCTCAGACAACACTTTATTAATTTCCCACCATAAGACAGTTATCTATTCAACATCAGATTGGGCAAGTTACTCAGCAATTGTAATAAGTTACCTACGTACTCCTTCAAAAAGTGATATTACTTTACTTATTACTGTGTATTAAAAGTAATTAGTTACATTACTATATTACTTTCACAATCACTATCCCTTCCAGAAAAATTACAACCTGTGTAGCCATCAACTTTTAGAATAGAATCCTCTATTGTAACAATAATTTACCTTAGTGTCAACAAAGCCAAAGTGAAAACATTGTAGCCTCTCAAACCAGATGATTGGACAGGTTGGTTTAATTAGCCTACCCTAAGTTTGCTAGGACCAGAAATATCATTCTTAATGCAGCATTACTTTGATTAGTAATTGTATTATCATCAATGTTTTGTAAAAAGTAATTAGTTAGGGAAACCGGTTAATGTATTTGTTCACCATAAAAAGAAAATGTTAGGAGTATTTTACTATTAACCCTAACGACCCTAACTAATTATCAAATGCAACTTAAATATATGAAAATTGAAATTAACCTCAGGCTAGAAAGAGAGGTTTTTTAAATATTTTTTGACTCCCATAATTTACCATTTCTAGTAAATTATGGGATCTATAACAATTATGATCCCAGCAATTGGTCTGCTGAAAACAAAATAAATTATTTTTACTTAAGGTTAGTGACAGTTCCTCTTAATGTATGCATCTCTGCGTGTCTTGTACAGACATGTGCAGGAGTTTACACCAGCAAATATGCCCCATTTTAAAAATGTCTGGATTCTTACACTATTCCCACTCTGTGGAAAAATGATTTAAAGTCTCTAAACACATTGCTCTACAAAAGATTATTTGTATGGTATACAAATCCAATCATTCCACAGCTAAATTAATATCCACAACTGTTTTAATGGGCTAGAAGTCAACAAGTGCCTTTGATAATTAAAAGTAAGAAAACCTCCTCCACCTTGTGGTTTATGGGGGAACTGCAACGTATTTGTAAACCGCTTTGATGTGATACCCAGAGAAGGAAGACCAAGTCTGACAAGCCAACAGAATAACATTTTATTGAAAATTTCTAAATGTATTTTTTCAGTAATGATTCAGGAATTGAATACATACAGATACAAACTCTCTGGAGTTATGTTATTCTACCTACAGTCAAATAAGATATATTCAAAAACCTTCAGAGGGCCTTTAAAACCACTGCATTGAGTGGGTATATACGGTATGCCAGTGTGTCTTTACAAATGTGGAATCTCAGGCCCCCAGTTGACATTAAGCCTTGTAATGCCACCAACTGCAAACTGAGCCCAAGGTCAGGGTCAAGTCAGGGTCTGGAGATCCCCCGGGGGAGACATTTCAGAGACAGACAACACAACACAATTTGAGCACAACTCAAATCAAACTGTGTGTGGGGGTGGGCTGTCTACTTGTAGAATTCATGTTCCTGTTCATCCTTCTTGATAACAGTCTTGTAAGCTTTCTCAAAATCCTTGGCCAGGACAATGTACCTGTTCTCACGCACAGCCAACATACCAGCCTGGGTTGAAAAGTGACAGTGTTATTAAGGTGAATTCAGTCTCTACAGTACCGATGAGGGAATAAAACTCCATGTTCTATGTAATGCTCTTTTTGCTACTGCAATACATTACTTATTGAAACAAAAAAATGATCTTTGCTCACCTCCTGACAGATAGAATTAATATCAGCTCCTGAGATCTTGTCTGGCCTCGCCACATCTGCACATTAGTCAAGGATATTACATAATTTGTAACCTACTAGCATGGTACTGATATGTTGCTAGACAGTTGAGCCAAAACGTACTCTCTCGTCACAGCTGAAATTGCCCAACTTCATGTGTAGGCATGCTAACTGTACAACCTATTAACAATTTTCACATACACCATTTTGACTTTGTTCCTCACTCACATATACTGTACCTCTCAAAATAGCTAAATGATTCGGGGAAGTACAATCTCATAATCATATTTGTTTTTAAGCTTTAAGGATACAGTCTTCCAAGTCAACCTCCTCCGACAGGTTCATCTTGCTGGTGATGGTGGAGAAAATAAGACGTTTCTGTCTGCGGTCCGGCAGGGGAAACTCGATCTTCCTGTCCAGACGGCCAGGACGTAACAAGGCTGGGTCCAGTGTGTCTGCTCTGTTGGTGGCCATGATCACCTGACAAAGACCAAACGTTAGTGAGACTTGGGCGTTTTTTAGTTTGAAGAGATTAGGGACTGAGGCCAGAAACAAACCCTCAAGCGCAAAATACAGCTAAATGCATTACTGACCCATTTTTGAAAGAACACTGTTCTGTTTCAGTAACAACTCCTGTATCTACCATTTTCTGTTAATGCATAATATAGCCTAGGGCTGGATGATTAACTGAAAAGGAAATTCAGAATATCTAACCAACATAATTTTCCTATATCGGTTTTTTAGAGTTTTAATCGTTGTTCAATCAAGCGCGACGTAAACAGGAGGACACGTGTTTTACAGATAATCCCAGGCACATCAATAAATGAGCAGCATCTACTGAGAAACGCTGCTGTTATTACTGTAACCACCATTAGTATCAACCGCCACAAACGTAAATCTAAACTACACTTCACGTCAATGGCTCGTAACACGTCAGCTCAGGTGGTGTCACATACACACACATTTATCAGAGCAGAACAGATGTGAAAGACAACTGTGATATCAAGTCAACTCTTTCAATGAGACATTCCTACAGATGTACAATTTCTGGAATAATGGTTCTTGACTATCACAGTAGACACAAATGTCTACAATTAGTAGGTGGAGCAGAGTAAATGAAATTTCAAATGCATACGTGAATGACAAACATACTGTAGCTGCCTATACAGGATAATACAGCAGGGTAAGTCAACTTTTGCCTGTCAATATATTTTTCATTAAAGCCAATAATTACATCTCCATATATCTTTAATTATTTAATGTTTAAGCCCATTGCTAGCAACACTTAAGTATCATGCTTTTACAAATAGTAAGTTTCTACAAAAGCTGCTGAATACTACCGCGTGTGTATTCCTTATTTATAGTTCTATTGTCTATTCACATAACTCCGCCCGTCTAGTCGGCTGAATGGAAGCATCAAGGAGCAGAACTCAAAAGCAAAACAAAAGGCAAAAAAAATTAACGTTCATTAATCGTAATCGAGGTACAATGTTCAATTAATAGTGTTTTTGATTTTAGGTCAAATCGTGCAGCCCTAACATAGCCTACTATTTGTTTTTCACGGTGTCTTCATGATATTTCACTAGCTAGACATTATATCTGTCTTTTGGTGTCTCCATCATATTTTAGCCTAGTCTTTGATTTCTGTCTCTTTCCTTGTGTCTCCATCATATTGTAGCCAATCTGTTGTCGGTCTCTGTTTTTCCATCATATAATTGTTGTCTTTGTCTTTCCTGGCCACTCATATCTACCTCTAGTATATTTAGCTTAATGTTAACTGATGCAGTTGTTTAGTTTGGTACCTGCTGTGTCCAACAAGGAAGAGGTGAGTAGTCGGTTTTCTAGCTGTGCTTAAAAAGTTATGGGAGTGGGATTAGTCACCATCTGTTAATTTTATCCGCTGTGAGCCATGTCTGTCCCCGCAGTTTCGCCACTCTGAAAGCGTTAAATCCAATGTGCTCCCAACTTCACTCCCAGCGTCAACAATGTTTCAATTGCAGACAGGAAGAGTCTGACTGACCCAGTGAAGGAGAAAAAGTACCTACTACTTTCAGAAAAATTCAATTTAAACCGACTAGTATTTCTGGTGCAGACTAGCGAGGCAGGCAACGCTTAACCGTTTAACTAACTTATTGCGCACATCCATAGTTTGGTTAGGGTAGGAGTTGTGTGAAGTAGCGGTGCATTCTTATGATTTGCAAGATACGCAAGGTCAAGTAGACTTCTGTATAATCGCGCAGCTAAGCCTTTATGCAAAATAATCAGGAGGAGTAAAAAAGATAATTGCAGTTGGATCAAAAGATCCGGGACTTAGCCTCAAATGTCCAGGTCTAACGACGCGTCTGGTGAGACACATGACAGCACAACAGTTAATCATTCCTCAAATTTAACAATAGAGAAAAGAAACACTTGTTTTGCTAAAATTAAATAATTGTTAAGACATCAACAGCATCATTATTTCATGAAAAATTTATCTGCCAACATGAGGAGAATTCTAGAAAGAATTGAATAAAAGGGGTAATGAAAAAGTACCGTCTCTCCAGAATAGTCTGTAGTCCATTTGAAAAGAATAATCACAATACACAGTGACTGGCATAGTAAGTAAATGGTTGGCAGGAGAGGAGGCTTAGGGGTCTGGCACTACCGTTTTATAAAGTGCATTGCGGGTAAAAGAGTAAGCACACATGGAGAACAAAAAATAAAACAGCTGTCTAACAGGAGCTCTATGTAGCTCACCTTGACATTGACGTTCTGGTCAAAGCCATCCATTTGATTGAGCAGCTCAAGCAGGATTCGCTGCACCTCTCTGTCAGCTACAAGAGAAAAGAGATTTAGATTAAGCTTTGCTGTGCGACTCTACCTAGGGTGACCTATTAGGTGGGCACCTCACAGCATAAGAAACTATTACAGTAGAACACTATATGTTTTTTGTAGCTACTTGACATTCACTGTGAAGAAATGTAAGTGCAGCTTTTCAGGCTGTTGGGGGTGGGGGAAGAGGGTAATTGATGAAATAAGAAATAATTTTGGGGTCCAGTATTCCATCGAGTGTCCATTGTCCCAACATAGCATGTGTTGGGACAATGGACACTCTGTTCACATGCAGTCATGTGTAAGTGTCATCTTAATACAACTGCTGCACAGCACCACGATAATATTTGAGTTTACCGAATTCACAGACATGTTAGTAATATGTTGACAAGCTAGCAAATGCATGCAAACAATGTTTTACGTCAATCAAAGCATACAAAGAACGGACGGAGGTGTACCTCCGGTCTGTGCGTCAAATCGCTTTGTGGCAATGGCGTCAATCTCATCTATGAAAATGATAGCCGGGGCATTCTCCTTGGCCAGCCTGAAGACATCGCGTACCATTCGTGGCCCTTCGCCCAGGTACTTCTGGACAAACTCCGAGCCTACCACACGGATGAATGCCGCTGGAAGGACGAGAAGAATATGCTAATATGGAACACACATCTTTCACACGTGACTGATTACACTAGACTGTAATGGCCTACCTGTAGTATGGTGTGCCACAGCCTTGGCCAACATGGTCTTGCCACAGCCTGGAGGTCCATACATGAGGACTCCCCTGGGAGGGTCAATACCAATCTGAGAGACAAACACAAGGAGAGACATTGGTCAAGATTGTCAATGGCCAACTCAACTGCATATTTGGCACACAGGGTGTAACTAAGACACAAAAATCTCTCCAGTATATTATTAAGAAAGGATTTTAAGACATAGTATTTTGAAATGCTTGCCTAAATATTTTAATAGGGGGTTAAAAAAACATCACTATTAGAGATGTAACGAAATTGTTATTTGACAAATAGATCTTTCAACAGCAAAACTCATTCTGTGCAACCTCCCATTTGTTTAAAGCCTGTACGGATGCAAAGGCCAAACGTCGTGAACACACCTGCTTGTAGAGCTCAAAGTGTGTAAGGGGCAGCTCCACAGCTTCACGAACCTCCTGCTTCTGAATGTCCATACCTCCGATGTCAGCATACATTACGTCAGGCTTTTGATCTTGAAGGAGAGAATACAGGTTACATTAGGAAAAAGGTGTAGCTAGCTAGCAGTAAAACCAAAGGGAGAAATGTACGAGCAACAATATAGTCATGAGCTGATATGTGACTATAATTACAACTGCGTGCATTTGGGAAGCCTGTTCATTTAAAACATTGTGTACAAATGCATCAAGAGAATTAAAACCAGAAATGTGTTTTACTTGGATTCTTGCCGTCGCATCATAGAGATCAAACAGAAGCATAAGGCGTTTTTAAGTCGAGAGCCTCACCTGATGTTAGCATCATGATGCTGCTGTCTGCCTCGGGAGGGAGCACATCAACCAGGGCATTGCTGTGCTTGTGTAGGGCCACCGAGGCATTTGGCTTCAGCAGCTCTCTGTCAATGGTGCTCAAGATGCGCACATAATAGTTGGAGCCTGCAACAGGAGAGCAAAGGGAAGCTGTGCATCAAGAACTTTCCAAAACCTAGGTTAACATGTTGTGCTTGTTAACTGTGAAACCTAACGCTTTTGGGCACACCATGAGGTGTAGGCTAATGGCAGAACTCATTTAGCTGGATTTTGATTGAGTTTGAATGACATTTTGACTAATTGTGTTATTCATAGACAACATAAACCTGTTATGTGTTGTGCTTACATGTTTTCACAGGGAAGGTCCCCCCTCCCCCTCTTGGATTGTGGATCGGTCCAGTAAAATAGTTACATTGTTTTCAGGCCCTGCTCAAAGCGAAAACGGCTGATTGACCTACTCCTTTAGCCTACACGGCCAAAATATTGACTGGTTCGGGAAATTCCCATATTCTCCCAACCAGTCCGACCCTGGTTGTACACCAGTTTTTTTAAGTAGTTAGTTTAAATTTGTATTGTTATGAATATTTGGTGTAAACTCGCCAAAAAGCAAACTCCCCCCAAGGGCACCTCAACGCCACCCTTTCCAAAAATGTTGTTTCCAGCGCCCCCGGCCGTCTGAATGCCCACGTTGAGAAACATTAAGCTAGAACATCATAACCTCTGACAAACATCTGATAAAAGAGATAAGGACATACAAAACAGTGTCAAAAGTTAAGCAGTTGTAGCAGTACTAGCAATTGTTACAGGTCATAAATAGTATCGATTATATCATATGTTCCTAAAACATTGAGAGTCAAATATATTGTATAATTATATTGATACCTGTGGTAGAGCCAACAATGGCCGTGTTCTGGTCCACAGCCTCCAGAAACTGTCCGATGACCAGCGGGATACTCTGTATCCTCTTCACCTCCTCCTGGGCATGGAGGAACTCCTTCTTTAGGTTCTTCTGTTCATCTTTTATATACTCTTCCTGCACCTCAAGAAACTCAAGCTCCTGTTGCAACTTCTGCGATGATAAAAAGCAAGATGGCCAATTCAAGTTTAAAATCTCAAGGAAGTTGAACACATTTTCTAGCAGCAGTAGTAATTCCCTTGACATGTTGCATTAACACTAGTGAACAATTACATTGTACAGTGTGGTTCATTTCAGATACCAATGAAGAATGTGTTACTTACTTTATTGATATGCATTTAGTTTCTAACATGATAAACTAAGTAGTGTAATCTTGAACATGTTGGCACACCTTATATCGACTGTAAAGATCCTCAATATCTTCTGGTTCTGGTGCCAGGAAGGAGAGGCCCGTCTGAGGTCTGGAGCTCAACATAGTTGGCACGTCGTCCTGTGTACAATAATTACACACACATTATATAAACGAAAACACACCGCAGTACATTATGTACATTAGACTGTTTTGCTGTGTTTTGTTGAGTTACTAGCCAACCCACATGTCAACCTAGTCAATATTTTCGTGTGAGCTTATTATTAGCAGCTCAAAATAATAACGAAGAATACAATATTAAGCACAAATTAAGTCTTAATACTTCGCAAAAAATATCAAGTCGTTAACAAACGCCTAAAGTAAACAACTGCCGTACAGTACTGGCACTGTTAGCTGCGTTGTAGTACCGTACTGTTTGCCAGATGCTAGCTGGTACACAGCATAGCGGTAAAAGAGCTTAAGTAAACGTCAACTATTTTGACTTAATATACCACTATAGCAAGTGACAAAACATATAAGGACTCATCCATTAGACCTGTTTAGAAAGAATAGCCTATTTGTTCACGGTGAGGTTTGCCGATCAAGCTAAATGCGTGCAGCTAATAACAGCTTTGGCTATTGCATGACTTAGCATTTACATTGCCTATTGTAAAATGAATTGGCACCACTAGAATAGTAATCGTAAGATAAAATATAGATAAACATAAGATAAAAACGTGCTTTACTTCTTCACCAGAACTCAGATATTAAATATAATCTTAGAAATGTATACAGATATATGAAATCTAGAAATCTGACACAATCTTATAAATCCATACCGGGTTCTTTTCTACAGCTACTATGTCCTCCATGTTGGATTTGCCAACGCTGACGTAAAACGCTTTACGTACAAATGGAAGGAGGCATGGGCAATGGAGTTTATTTGATATAACGTAGTCTACTTTACCTTTACATTAGTCAACATTTTTGCGTGTCATTCCTCCTTTCATTCTGCTCAGTAGACGCTCACAATGTATACGTTACAGTAACACAATGTCTAAAGACAATTTATGATGAAAGAAAAAAAAACATTGCATAGACTGGCATTTTAGTCCTTTATGGAATGATAGGGCCAAAGAAAGCAGTTTTAGTAAATAAACCTTTTAAACTATAATTATTTTACACAATGTCTATTAACTGCTAATTCACCTGTGACCAAAAGTCCAGGAACTTCAAGGAGTTCTTCCCTATTAAGCCCATTTATCCTCTACAAAAATATGTGTCAGAGCAGGTGTAAAAATAGGGCCAACATTATAGATTATTTATTTTTAGTCACATTAACAGTCCTAATCCTATCATTAAGATCTAAGACAAAATACATGATAATTGATTTTTAGAAGACATATGCCCACACATCCATATGCAGTAAATCCATTTAATCTTTTTCTTTGGTGTCATGGTTTGGAAACCTATCTTTAAAGAAACTGGTGTACAGTGTCCCTGTACATCAGACAGACACAGTTACAGGTATGTGTTCCAGCCTGGTTCCAGCAGCCATAATCAAGTCATAGCAACATTGGTCAGATTATGTGGAAGCAACATTCTTTCATTGGTTTACTTATATTTTTTGTGTGCTTGTGTTTTGTAAGATAGACTGTTGTTTCAAGTGTGATGATGACTCAACTACTGCAAACCCATATATCTACAGGGTCCAGTTAAATAAACATGAATGCATAGTTTTATGTGGTATATGTAGTAGCCTATTCCTGTATTCAATAATCATTTGACAATTACCTTGATTAGAGAAGGTTCTGTTTTACTGTACAACTCAGTCCTGACCAAATTGTCCCATTTACCATATTAAATGGTAATTGAAGGTTGCTTTGGATAACAGTGTCTGCTGAATTACCTAATTATAATTGTAAATGTATGTTAAAGTTTGATGAATAAATAGTAAAATATTCAGATTTTGGAATGTGTGAACTAAAGGGTTGGATTTTAATCTGTGTGATAACAGGATGTGGAGGAGTAGACCTAGGCTACATAACCGCACAACCTACATACTCACATACAAAAGGTTTAAAATGTGAGTAAAGTATGGCCTCATTGCATCGAAACCTAATATGGGAGACACAAATATTGCTCTACACAATGCTCTCAGGTAAACTTGATCTAAATTTAATTCCAGCAAATAGAAAATAACAAGCTAGGTCTATTGTAGCCTATTGTGTATTGCAGCAAACATTTTACACATTCTGCGCTATACGCCTAATGCCCAGGTATGAATAATGTCTTAAACTATTGTTTACCTAAATTTGTTTCCAGGTACACGTGCACACATTATGGTTGAACAAACACCAGTGATTGTGGCTTCACTGGGGAACAATGTAATACTACAGTGCCATCTTATTTACTCCACTGACTTCTGTATTGGGACACACTCAATTCTGTATTGGGAATATTTAAGTTCTAACAAGTCAGTAATGCGGTCCAACCTGTGGCCTATTACTGACAAATATAAGGGCCGCGTGGAGCTTCTAAAGAATGACAACTTGTCCACAAACACTTCCATATTGTTCAAGAACGTCCAGTGGATTGACAGTGGGACATACAAATGTAAGGTTTCAGTCTGCACAAATGGAAATGGATCTGAGAGAGTTGTAGGAAATGGGACTGTAGTGAGAATTCATGGTAAGTAGCCTGTGTGTGCCTGTTAAAGATATTATATTTTAAAAAGGTGTTTCTTTCTTAGGACAATTCCTAAGGATCCTAAGGATTTGTTCACGTTTTCATTCATCTGATGCTTCTGATGTGCTTAAGATATATTGTAATTCATTTAATTCATGATAGTTCAACCATATACTGTAAGCGTTCTACCCATATATTTTTTCACAGACAGTACACTATAACTTTCTCAAAATTGTGAGAGACTAAACAATTATTTTGACGTTTCTCATTAATTTGAAATATGAAGTTTTTATTCTTGAGATACTTTAAGTAATTTTTTTTAAAATGAAGAGAATGTGTAATTAACAATGGTATTGCGTGTGCCTCTAATATAACAGTATAAACCCCTAAAAAGCATTCAAGGTGTAGGCCTAAATGTTTATTATTTCTATTTCTGTGTAATTGTATGTGCATGTTTGTTTATTCATGCTTGTTCATTTCAGATACCATGTACTTTAATATCACCAAGGAGAACAGCACTCAACTCCACTGTACCATAAATGTGTCACCAGATCCAGGGTTTCATTTGTCAATGTCATACAGTGGACTCAGAATATTTCAATCTGAAACGAGAGACAACATGCAAGGTCTTCCCTATGTTTCACTCTCTGGCAACATTACTCTGACACACACAGGGCAATATGAATGTCAGCTTCACCTGAACAGCATTTTAATCCTTACGAAGATCTTTCACCATAACATCAGTGGTACGTACATCAAGGGTCCTCAGGTCCCAGTTCAGAGGGCTCCTATGCATTTTATATCCTCCCTGATACACACTGTAACACAACACATCGATTATTTCAACTTAAACAGTGTTTCTGTTTAAAGCAATAAATAGCCAGCAATGTTTACATGGTACTGTGCTTGTTCTGTTTAAAGTAAGGACAAGCTCTGACATTTATTTTATTAAGCCCTTTAAGGGCAGCATATGGATATGATTTATGGCTCTGTTTAATGTTTGTCGTTTCTGCCTCATCAAGAAGAACTCCAAGATTAGCTGAGTGAATCAAGGTTTATTTGATCGTACAAGGTGTAGGGAGCAATTGCAGATGTTACAGCGATGGTCTTCAGTATGCTCTAAATCTCATCTGTGTAGTATGCTTTTCAATACTTGCTTATCACACATTCTTATTAAGCCATAAACATGCTGTTCTCATAGGCGTCTGTCCACTGGGACATGTCAGAACAACACTTTACGATCTCATAAACTTAACTGGTTAGAATGGTCTGGGAGCTGGGTCACTATACCTTATAAAATCCCTCCACAGTCACAAGCAGGAGCATGCTACAGTATAAGGTCTTAAACCAATGTTTGTGTGTTTTCCAGAGCCTGTACAGATGCCAGCATACTCAGAACCATGGCTACTGTACTTGGCTTTCCTGGCGGTTCCTGCAGCGGTGCTTATAGCCCTCCTTCTTGCCCTGCTCTGGTAATGCGGGTTCTACTGAACCAGACCTGACAGGAGACAGCAAACAGTATCTTAACAAAAGATAAGTATCACTTATCTTTTGTAATGCTGCATACTGTATATAACATTATTTATGATCAGAGACAATGCTACTGACACACTGTACTGTATACTGTATGTTTATATGGGCTAGACCTACTGTATATGGTGGTAATAACATGATGTATGTAGATATATACAGTACAGATATGACATATGTATGTGTATGTATGTATGTATGTATGTATGCTTACATGTATGTACAGTATGTTGTGCATATAATATGTGAATCCACAAAATATAAATTACAGGGTGAATTACAGTGAATTAAAGACAAGATGTCTAGCTCACATTTGTGTCAATGCATAAGAGCAGTCATAACCGTTAACCTGGTGGAATTAAATGGGAATGCATACAGTACTTGTGTGTGTGTGTGTGTGTGTGTGTGTGTGTGTGTGTGTGTGTGTGTGTATGTGCATGCACTCCTGACAACAGAGTTTCTAACTTGTTTTGTACTTAAATATTACAAGTACTACAGACTATAATAGTATAGGTCTAATAAAATACACATGCATATTTAGAAGCTGTGAGCAACATAATAACTTTGAATAGGCCTAGAAGTGAGTAATGTCTCACTTAGGCCTATTTGAATATTTACTGAATTTCACTACATGGTTCACTTATCACGAGGATATAGCCTGGGCTGCAAGCACTTGGTGATTTTTGTGGGACAAAATATCGTGTTGCCATAGCAACAGCTCTCTCCCTCCCTCCCTCTGTGCGCTCTGACTGCCCTTGTGCTGCAATGCATCACTCCGCGCCCGCTTCATCCACCTCCCTACCTAAACTGTGTTGCCTCCCCATCCCAAACACTGATTTACGCGACAACGTTCAGCGGCGCGTAATTTCGCAGACACGTCAGCAATTGTTTGGTGTCCCGTCATCTCCATAAAATGCAGATCTCCTCAAGATGTTTTTGTGCGTGTGTCTTATCCCGAGATGAAAGCGTTTCGTCGTGCCTGAGTTAAAACAAAGCATGCCACGCTTTGTCCCGCGGTAGATGTTTATCCCAGTGTGACGGAGTCACGGAGACACCTGCCTATAACTGGGAAAAAAAAACTACTGTTCACCCCTAACCTCTTTTTTGGACAACACTTGAAAGAGACTCGCAGCGCGGATACGATATTTTGACACAGAGGTAGAGGTAGGAAAAAACACAGATCCCTGCTCTGCTGAGTAATACAGTTGACTCTCGATTATTGAAAAGGAATACAATTGACACAATCTCTCCAATTATATTCATTTGGACAGATTTATATTAGTGCGTTGGTTTAAATTCCTTTGACTATCTTGTTATTTTTGTATATAATTCACTCACGTGACATAAATAGTCACACCCTTGAATAGCCTACCTACACTGTTGGAATGCATGCCAGATAATTTCTTATACTTTACATAGGCTATACAATATATAGAAGCTCTAAAACATGATGACATTGTAAATATATTCTCTAAATACATGCCAGTCTCTACATCGTTGTCTATAGCCTACTGTATGGTATAGCCTGATTTAAACACCAGATGTAGCATACCAGATGTAGCTGTGGTGATGCTATTCAGACCATACGACCAAAGCAATAATATTGGTAAGAGGCAGCAATGAGAAAGTATAAAAATACTTTTTTCTCATACAGTTTGACCCATTTTATCTTGCTCAGGTCATATCAGTATCATGCACAGTAAAGGCAAAAAAATAAGTCTTGCCAAATCGCAGACGAATGTAAGTGATATTTACTGATAGCCTGCAAGTCATGTCAGCTTATTGCAAAATTCTGTCTTCTATTATATGCACAAATCCATTCAGACACTGAAAATATCATCATCAAACCAACAAGTCTTCCAGAACCTTCTACAGTATTGCCAGTCGCAGTTGAATTTACTCCACGCCAGACTGAAACCTGAGACCCAGAGTGAATCCACCTGCGGTTACACTCAGGGCTCTGTGTAGGCGCACACACACACACACACACACACATGCAGATATTTTCCTGCTGAAGAGCGTGATTAAGAACAGTGTGTCGCTGCTACAACAACTGCTAAGTGGACCCCCATCAGACCCAGCGCTCACAGGAGACAGGACAGGACACACCCTGTCCCGTGGCCAGAGGAGAGGCCGTTTTCTTAGATGGTTGTACCTCCCAGGAGAGGAGGCGGTTGGGGTTGAGAACGCACTATCTCTTGGATTTCGCATCGCAATTGATCGAAAGGAGTGGTCTACCGCTTCCATTCTGAGCTCCCTGAGATCCAGCAGTTGGAAAAGCTGCAGAGACTGCCTTGATCTGCCCTGTCTATATCTATGTCTTCTCTCTCTCAGGCGGGAAAGCCTGCATCAGTGTTTGTCTCTCTCTCTTTCTCTGTGTGTGTGTGTGTGTGTGTGTGTGTGTGCGCGCGCGCGTGTGCTGGCATCCGTGAGAGCCGACAGCCCTTCCCCTGTCAGGATCATGACTGTTCATGTGCTTCTACCTCTTGCCATCATGGCACTGCAAGGTGAGTTGGCGGTGGGTTCCTTGCCAATGGTGATATCCACGGTGACTGGCACGCACGAGCCATGTTTATGTGCCCCCATGCTGTTTGTTTGCCGAATGCCAAGCAGCTTCTAAATACTGTCTTGATGGTTTCCCCTTCAGCATACACAGCTAGTCATTGTTTATGTTTGGTGTGTAGGTAAAGTGTATGTGCTCTCTCCTCATCTACGCACAAGGACTGCGGGGAGAGATAGAGTTGTGCGCTCGTCTGTGTTGTGTGGCATTGTTGTGTTGCTGTACAGTATTGTTCACTAAAAGCCTTATTCAAATGTTGCACTTTTATTCTGCGCAGAATAAAGAAATGAGGCCATGTGATGTAAAAACGCACACAGACACACACACGAAAATGGTAGCAGCCGACGAGACGCGGAACAGTCTAGAACAGCGACACACCTCTGTCTACGTCACTCACACGAGATGTTACGTTCTCGTAGCCTTTACATTTATTACAGAAAGCATAGCTCAGCCCATTGCTTTTCTTACATATTCTCATTTATTCTGAGGGAATTACCAGACGAATGGTCAGTAATGATTTATGGTTCAGAATGGTGAATAGTTGGTAATGTTTGGGGTATTCTATATGAAGCATGACGTGAATTAGTGGACCCTTCTATCTCTGTGTATATCCTAAATACACTCGTGTTCAGGAGATTTGCACTGTCTAATATGATTTATTTGAACTAAGGTAATACCAGCCTTAAAAATGTGATTCTTGTGTAGCACTAAAAGCTAAATAAAAGGAAATATTACGTTAAAAGATGTACCAGAGAGCTTATCTCTACACGCCATATATGCCTCCCAGTCTGACCCTAGCAGCCATACAATCACAATGCATTTAAATATGATTCAAATCTGTAGGAGAGAGTTTGGTTCAGTCTTTTGTGTGATAGGATGAAACGGATTATGGAAAGAGAGCATTATGGATTTGGCAGTGGAAAGGCCAGCTAGGACTGTTATACACAAGTAGAATATACCTGAGTTTGGTACTGTATAGCCTAGCCTGTCCAGTGGGTTAGTTGTCTGACTAGAGAGCACTCTGAAATCAGCTATATAATGGGCACACTGCTGTAGAGTACTGTATCCATCCTAACACGCACCCCAAACGCTTTCACCTGACTAAACAGATGCCTAAATGAGATACATTTAAATGGAAGCGTAAGTGCTCCTGTCTTCCATTATTCTCCACCTCTCCACTTCCAATCCGCAAAAGAGACACCTTGTAAATCAATTGACCAGGTCATTCGTCCATCCCTTATGCAGAGAGCCAAGAGAACACTTTAGCAACCTTGGATGATTCAAAATGGACGTAGGGTGCAGCACATTTAGCCAGCACATGCAGAGCGGAATTAGACAATGCTGACATTATATACTGTACAGTAAGTGATGAGTTGACATTTTAACCCCAAGCCACTTTACTGAGATTCATACTGTCATTTCAGCCATGTCTCCGAAGAAAATTAGTGCATTGTTGTGAATTAGGACTTTTTCATTAGGACTCATTTTGCATTTACTGTAAACCATTTTGAAAGGAAAACAGCGGAAGCACATATTACATTAATGTCCAGTTTAGTCCAGTTTAGTCCAGTTTAGCTGTAGTGTGTGCCTCATGAAAATACAACTGTAATATTGAATGTGATTTCACTTCAGCTTCACCAGATATATTATATCATACTGTCGATCCATTTAACATAGCACACTGCTATGGTCACACTCGCTCACACACACACACACACACACACACACACACACACACACGCACACATAGCTTTATGTGTGTGTGTCACTGCTTCACCAGCAGCTGGCAGCAACAGAAGATTGCCCTCACCTGGTACCCATTAGATGCCTTTCATATACGCATGTGTTTTCTCACCTGAGTTTTGGTTAGAACAAACCTGCTGGAAGTTTGGCACGGATTTCTTTGAGCGAATCTGATTATGTTGAAGATAGACCGAGTGGGCTTTTCTACCCGCAGATGTTTTGGTTGTTAATAAATACAGTTTAAGTGATCTCGTTGAGCAAGTGTGTTCCTGCATCTGCGTGACACTGTGTGTCTGGGGGAATTCAACGGTCATCGTTGGAGAGCAGTGGTTTCTGTATAGATGACCCTGTAGCCCATTTGTTGAGTATTGTATAAGCATTTGGGATACATTACAATGTGACTTAAACATTGTAGGAGGAACTTCCCGTGTAGAGTGGTGGGTTGAGGACAGTGTGATATTATTCTGGTCTACACGCCTATACTGTATTTAGAGCATACTATAATGTCTGCCATATAATGTTGGGGAGAGAGAGATAGAGAGAGAGAGAGAGAGTGAGAGAGAGAGGGGGAGAGAGATAACATGTTGTGATGAGTATAGGAGTGACCAATGGGAGGAGAAGCCAATGTACACTAAAGTTCTTGTCTCGCTTGCTCCCTAGCCCTAGTGCTGTCTCAGCAGCAGTTCCACACTTCCACTCTTTTAAATCATAAATGCGTGCATATGTGTTTGTGTGCCTGCGCCAAAGACCCGGGCAGACAATGATAAATGAGCACAATGAATCAGGGTAGAATATAATGAAAAAATGCAGAGGTTTATTACAGTAATGGAGAAATTCAGAAATCGCAAATGTAACTAACTCAACATTATATTAAAGCTGCTACCCGTCTTAGAATATTTGTATTACATACATTTAGTGGCTTTGATTTTAAGTGTTTTTTACGTTGTTTTTGAAAATGTGAAAAATATTAAGGCCTTGATTAATGCATGATGAGAAAGGCTTGCACACATTGGTTCACCAACAGTGAAATTACATTTCTCAGCATCCATCGCAGCATCCACTCCTCAGCATCCTTTTGAATGCGACAGATGTAGTTGTCTGTATTAAACAGATGAAATATTGCGCTCGGAACACTTTCAAACTCACTTTGTAGCCAGTAGCCATAAACATCAAACAGACCAGAACGTCTCTCTGATAGTGACAAAAATAGAATCCATTTGTAGAACAGCACAAATAGACACATTTTAAGGCCACTAATAACATCTAAAGGTTGTAGAGATTACAAGTGACAAGTGATTTCTTTGAATTTACGAATCCAAGAATCTCCACACCTTTTAATCCTAGTCCTAGTGTACCTATCCCCTAGTGAGAGCTGTTCTCAAATGTGACATCTTTGTGGGCTAAAACGGAACAGGTAAATAGCATTTACTTGCTCCAGTGGAAAATTCCTCTCTTGCTTGGCGCCTAGGGAGATGTAAGCATGTCCCTACCGTAGGTGTTGTGTAGTCAGCATGTGTCTCTGTGTGTGCACTATATGTACGTACATTGCTGTGCATGGGGGAAAACTCTGTAATACAGAACATATCATCTTCTCTTATGCATTTGTATGTTTTCCAAGTCCTCTCCATTCTTTTCTGGGTGATTATCTGGCAAACATTGTGTATTAGTAGCTAGGTATTATAAAACAATAGGGGAATTAGCATTTATTGTAGGTTACACGATAACTCATAATTCGTTTTTTGCTTTGTTGGTCCTGCTGGGGCAGAATATATTCAGTGAATTGATGTGAAAGATTTAGCAGCCATACCCCTGTCCATAAACCCTCCTAATCTGGTGCTTGTGGAATGTCTGTTGCATAACGCTACGTCAGTGGTCCGCAGATTATGCAGTGGATTTGGGCATTGGACGATATGTGTGCATGCACAAGCTTGTGAAGGGTTGATGTGATATGCTGTAAATCTGTAAACCTCTGTCTATGTGTGTGTGTGTGTGTGTGTGTGTCAGTCCTTCCCGTCTACACAATTGATCTTCGTCGAGTCTAGTCTCAGAGAGTCAGCACAGTTCCTGCTCCGCCCTTTCCTCTCCTCCACTAATTCATCCCTATTTTCTATCCCGCAGCCACAATGGCACAGCCTTTCCTTTTCTCTTTAGACGTCCTCTGCCATTTGTTGATTAAGCTGTCCATCAAACGCGTGTAAGCAGTTTAACGTGTGCTTTGACTGTTTTCCAGGTCCCTCCTACTCATCTTCCTCCTCCTCTCTCACCGGTCAATACTGTGCACCATCAGTCATGGTTCTGCTGCATGCAGCATCCTGCTGCTGAGCGTGGTTGCCCCATAGTTTGTCTCTCATCCCTTGCATGTTATCCCCATTGTAAAAGCAGACCTGGTTGAATATTCTGCTCGGAGGTGTTATTGTAAGGCTGTATTATTAATCTTACAAACGTTCCCGCATAGCTTTATTATTAACCTCATGTAGGTGTTTGGTGTCTTTTTAAAATAAAAGTTAGTTTGTTCTAGAATCTGGGGATGTGGGATTGCATTATGACATAATGTTGATATGAGTGTTTCATGCAACAAACCCCGCCTATTTGGTCCTTCGAATGACGGTTGAGGCAAACACAATGAATGATTCAAGGTGCTGTTCTCTCTGGTCCGTTGTGTGGTTATTTTAACTTTCTCTCCTGCCCCTTTATTTTTCTGCTTTCTTCCCCTCTCTCTCTCTCTCTCTCTCTCTGCAGTGCATCAGCAAGCCCCTGTTCCCACTCCCCATGCTTTGGTAGACATGGCGGTGTTATTGTCCTAACTCGCTATTTCTCCTTCTGCTTTCACACATCCACCTTCCCCCTTATCCGTCTGCTTCTCCCCTTCTCTCTTCCTCCTCCGCAGTGGGACGCCATTTTGAAATAACTAAGACATGCCCGTAGAGTGACGCTGAAGCCAAAACAAATGATTATTTTCAGACACTGTCCGTCTTTTGACCGGCCGTGTGCGATGTGTCTCCTGTCCCCCTGTCCCCCCCCTCTTCCCTCACTATCCTTTCCCACCTCCCCCATCTTACAATTAAAAAAAAACAAAAAAAAGCATCCCCAGAGGTCAAAGTTGAAAGTAGCACACGGTCATTGGTTGAGAGCGATGCTGACTCCTCTGTGGAAGCGGCAGGGTGCAGTGTGAGAGGGAAACATTTGGAGTCACAGGTGTGTTACTCTCAGCTGACGAGCAGTGTGTGTCATGACGACGATAGCCATATATAGAGTGACTCTTCTATATATGAGTGTAGCTTAGCTAACCCTCAGAGGGACTGAAAGGAAATGTAGCACAGCTGTCGCTGAGTGCAATCTATTTATTTCCCCTCCGTTTCATGTAAAAAAGAAGCTCAAACGTAAGACTACCTCCAAAACAACTAGTGTAGTACTGAAATTAAACCAAAAAAAAAAAACTAAAACTAAAATGAAGAGTGGAAATAAAAAAAATGCATACTGTAGGAGCTATGCCGATAAAAAAAGTGAAAAAAGCATGTTATAAGTGATAAAAGCTACCACGCAAATACTTATCTGTCATTGTTTTGTCAAGTACTGTGAACAGTTTGCCTGCGAGTAATACGATAGAGAGCGGAGAGAGATGAAAGTAAAGAAACAGCATGTCAGTCTTTTTCTCTAACCACGTCTACAAAGCAACTGCGCTGTTCTTCCTCTCCGTGCTACAGTGTCTGTGTGCCATGGTGCGTGTGTCGAGGTGGACTCTGACACGGAGGCTGTGGCAAATGAAGGCTTCAAGTTGGGTTGCATCTCCTGTAAGATGAGGAGCGAAGTGCCCGCCACGGCCACAGTTTCCTGGCACTTCATGGCCAAAGACGAGGACGAATATTCACTTGTAAGTCTTTAAGAGGGTGCAGACAGTTTGAATTACCGTACATTACACCTAAAAAGTGTTTTGTCTTCTATGTCACTGTATCTAAGTCCAAGAAAAATTACTGAAAGGAAGAATCTGCAACAGAATCTTTTTTTTTTTTTTTGCATACTGTTTATGTACAGTATGTACTGTATGCTAGTTGAACATAGTACAAGTCTACAATAATCAACTGATGGGAAATATTGAAAATAGCACATTTAAATTATCGAATTGGCGTCAATAGGCACATTCTGTTGCAGATACTTGAGGTTCAGCTCTTTTTTATTTAAGCTATCTTTCTTGGCCTATAGTCAATTAAATCACTCAATCGTTTTTACAAGCAAATGAAGAGTCATTGCTTTCAATGTAAGAAATGTTCCCTCTGATGCAACAAAGCATGTTACCTATACAAATCCT
>JAODUK010036030.1:0-21671 GCA_027564635.1 Typhlichthys eigenmanni | reverse complement strand
TATATATATATATGTATATGTAATAATAATTAAATCTAGGACATTACATGTCAAGTAAAGTCACATTATAGTCTCAAATATCACAAATCCCCTTAACCTTTTCCTCCAACATAAAATAGTCTTTACATATTATAGTGACTACTAAACTGTTGTGCAGCTATTAACCATAAAACCCTGACCATGTTAAATGTTTACTTTATGAAGCACTGTCAGAATAAGTTTGAGCTATTAAATTGCTGAACTTGTTTTGGGATTTACATCCTGCTAACGTTGATGTATTCTTATGGAAATCGCAGATGTGTCACTCCTGCGGTCCGCCTCCCTTGTGTTCCCTCCCCCGTGTTCCCTTCCTTGTGCTTCCCCTGTGTTCCAGTCCGTGTTTCCCCTGTGTTCCAGTCCGTGTTTCCTCTGTGGTCCAGTCCGTGTTTCCCCTGTGTTCATAGCCTTGCCCTCGTTGAATGTCATTGATTTCACCTGCCGCTCGTTGTCTGTCTTGTCACCTTGTATTTAAACCTTAGTGTGTTCATTAGTGTTTGTCGGATTATTGTTTGCTATTTGCTGTTACCGCTGTTCCGTGTCCCTGCCCGATCTGCTGCTTTGCTGTTGCCCCTGTTTCGTGTTCCTGCCCTGTTTGCTGTCACCCTGTGTTGTACTTCCTACATGTGAGTAATAAACTCTGTTACGTGTACACCTGCGTGTCTGCATTGGGGTCCACCCTGCCCGCTCAGCCCTGACAAGATGGGATTAACAGTGGAGTTCAACATAGTGGCACATATACGTAGTCATGGATGTCAAGGCTATAATAATAGATATACACTAGATATACAGGCTCCATTTTAATATACAGTGAAAATCCTTAAAAATGTGTGCAAAATAACAGATTCTTCAAGTCTAAATAGCTAAATATAAAAATGCTCTGTAGCTTGTTCATAGCATTTAGAACATTTAGCTATAATGAATGTTAGAATGTTGACTTACTGGAACACATTGTGATAGAGAATAGAATTGTCTGATGGCAAAATGAATCAAAGTGGCTTGATCAAATCCATATGCAGAGATGAATACAATCATTGTGAAGCACTGCGATAAAGGTTTTGCCACCTGGCTCGCATGATGCTTCGGTGTATTCACTTCAAACCCTGTTCTCTCACTTCATTTGGATGCCAACGCAGGGGCAAGCAAGGACTTCACCCACGCATAAGCCTGCCTGAGTCTGGCATTGCCAAGGGATTTGGACCTCTCCAGCTCACTATTACTACTATCACACTCAAGCACATTTTTGTCCTATACACATTCAAGCGGTAATCTACTGTAAACAAAAACCTGTGTTAGAACTATACAAATTAAAGCAGTAATCTACTGTAAACAAAAACCTGTGTTAGAACTATACAAATTAAAGCGGTAATCTACTGTAAACAAAAACCTGTGTTAGAACTATACACATTAAAGCGGTAATCTATTGTAAATAAAAACCCGTGTTATGACATTTTTCATAACTGCTCTCAAATGCAGTTTGAATAAGTGAATACATAACTGAATGCCACTAGATTGTTATTTACAAAATAATAGTAAAAATCAAAATTTGCACTTCCAGTATACTGTAGTATAGGCATTTATCCAATTGTCACTAAAATGTGTTGTCTAATCAGGACAAAATCCCCTTTTCGTGAGACACACACATTTATATTTTCTGTGTGTATAAATTGGGGTCATTGGGATATAGGTTCAATCCATGTTCAAGCATTAATCACAATGCACACAGAGAAACAAATAATTCATACTTATCCTCCTTGGGATACATAAGGAATATGTACTTTAAAATAAAGTCTTTTGAATAGAGCAAAAACTACTTCAAACTAGCTTACCTCCGCTTGTCTCAGTCGACCTGTCACTGTGCTCTGGCCAGCATTAGCAGGTTGTGGACGACAGTGTCATTAAACTTTAACCCACACCTTCATAAAACACCCAGAGGCACGAAATATATGCAAACAAGGCAGATGTGTGTAGAACACTGCAGGACATTCCAGTAATGATAAGATGGGGATGGGGTGGGGTGGGGTTGAATTAATACAGCAGTAGTCATCTGTATTCAATCTTAAATTGGTCACCAAGCGTCAATATGGTGTGCCTGAGGGAAACATTGGGTGGAACAGGAGAATTGTTCTAACCACTCTGGCTGTTGCTGTATGAACATCATCAGGATAAAGATTAACTAGAAACAACCTGGCTGTTAAGATCACGTCGTCATCATGTCTAGGACATGTCTCGTGATTTAAAACTGTATGTGTGTACACGTCACACCCCTAGCATGTGTTTTTGGTCATTTGATTGGTTTGACTGTAAAGCACTTTGTGATTCTTGTCTGTGTAAATGTGCTATATAAATAAAATGTACTTACTTACTTACTAGCACTCCTCAGGTTGTGGTACAAAAACAAAACTAAAATGTAATTGCTTATAAATATAGATGAGTTTAGCATAATGTAGCTGGTTGATATAAGCCAACTGTCATGTCTGGAGGTGGCAATAAGGACAATAAGTGCAGGAATATTGTTGATATGATGGTTTAGTGATGACCGGGCTTGCAAAACACAAATATACAGATACTGACAAAGGAAAATACACAAATGCTCCAGCCCTGGGAAGACCACAAGAGAACAAGTTATGAAACACAGGAAGGTATGATTACTGGGGACAGGTGAGGCTAAGACACATGGAGTTGGGGGGACAGTGAGGACATCCACAGGTTAGGAGGGGAAGTGCAGGCAGAGACACAGGGACAGGTCATGAAACCAATAAGATTGTGGTTTTATATATAGGTAACCTTTTTTTAATTATTATACTTTTTTTTTTTGATGTTATTGTGGTTTTGCAAACATTGGACTGAACAAAATGTGAAAAGCACAACTAAAAGTGATTCAATGTGAACGTCATCACCCAATTGTACAGAGAGTACACTATACGATAACACTACTAACCGTACATCCCAAACCCAACACAAACTGATAATGCAGTTTAAAAAACATGAAGATTTAAGAATGCTACATGTAATGGTCATACTGTTTTCTGTGTAGGCATCAATAGCAACTTAAAAAACAATAACAATAGTGCATCGTTAAGATGCGGTAGGTCAGCCACATGAGACCATCCTGATCTCGCAAGCTACCATTTCATTTCACTGAGAGAATCAGTCTGGAAACCCTCTTAGTCGTCCGGGTGGACGTCGTCTGAAATTTTTATCCAAGGATGACAATATCAGCGATTGCCATACCATTACACAACCATTATACACTAACTGCATATTGCTTTTATTTTCGTAATGTCTGGAGCACAGCGCTGGCTAACTGCGTCAATACATGCCTACTTGACAGGAGAGGTATTTTGATTGAAATGCATAACGACCAACTACGTAACTCTGACAAAGTTGCATACAGTAGCTACATAATGTGTGCATGTTAAACATCTATTCCGGATTAATTGCGATTGCGTATGTAAACACCATAATATATTAAATTACAATATATGATTAGTAGGCTATTGTAATTTTTTGTAGTGTTGAAATCAACAATTTGCAGACATCTCAACTCCCTTTTGAAAGTTCTGGGAGTCTCTCACATTTTAATAGCGACTCCCTGACACCCGCAGCAAATAGTATACAATCTCCCGGAAAAGCAAAATCTCCCGGAAAATCGAGAGAGAGCGCAAGAGACAGAGAGAAAGGGGGGGGGGGGGGGGGGGGTGCTATATTGGCTGCACGAAGATGTGGTCTAGGGGGGAAGGTGAGGACGGTCGCAGACATGACTCCCGGAAATGAGTGCCAGGTTGGGATGTCTGAATTTGATGTTAGAAATTATTTTCCTAACTTTGTAGCACATAACTTTCAGCCTCAGTGGCATTTTAGAAGGCGCTGGCTCACAACGTGTGTGTGTGTGACCCATAAACCATTTGTTTTGGTCTGAGATTCTGATGCTCTAATAGAGTGACCTCTAGTGGCATTGAGGATCATATATATATCCTTTACATTTACGAAAATTGCAATGTTGCAAATGCAATGGAGTGCACGTCATTTCCTTGCTTGTAAATGTTCAAGCAAGCAAGCAAGCAAGCAAGCAAAATGTTATACCCCCAAATGCACAGAAAACAGCTGTCAGACCTGTAACATCTCTGCATGAGTCTACCGCAGCTCGCAATCTGATTGGCTGTGGGGAGCACCAGTCCAAAGTAGAGCCAGGCTGCATGACTACTGTGACACACTGTGTGTGTGTGTGTGTGCGTGTGTGTGTGTGCGTGCGTGCGTGCGTGCGTGTGTGCGTACGTTCGTGCGCGCGTGTGTTCGTGCAGTCATTGCTTTGATGGATGCAACTGCTATCCACCGAGGCGAGACGAGACAGTCGCACACTTTGAGTTAACAGCCGCAAGTTAGCGGCGGCGATCACGGAGGTTTGTCTGTGTCAACGGCAGGGCACGAAGCGACACGCCGCTAAAAAAAACTATTTAGAAGTGTGATGGTGTTATGGCGACGCATCGCAAAACCATTTCTGGGCTAAGATCCGCTCTGAAGTGATGGGTTCCCGCCTCAGCAGACAGAGGAGCCTCGACATCGAAAGCAAATTGTCAAAGAAGAGACGCCAAAGGGACACCAGCTGCGGAGACGCAGAGAGAAGTGAAGCGAGGGGTGGCGGGGACTTCTTGTTGACATCGCTGGTGCTCCGGTCGGACAAACTCCCTGGAATCCTGCGGAAAAACAACCACAGCCCATACATGCGCCGGGTGGCGTGGATCCGGGACATCCAGAGACTTCTTCGAGAGCAGAAGGTCGAGCAGGCTGCCGAAGTCCTCAAATTACTGAGGAAGGTAAACACTGACTACGCTCGTGTTTACAACGTGTTAGTATCCAATAAGCGTGGTTTTGCTCTAACACACAGTTACAGCTTTTTAACAGACTTTTTGCTCGTTTGTTTGTAGACTTAAAGGACCATTACATTATACTAATCAATGTGTCCATGGATATGGGCGTGTTGAAACAAAGTCAATTTTTGTCGCAATACCAGCAGAAACAAACATTCTCTTAGAACGCCTAGTAGTCTCTATACACTGTAGAACAGTAACTTTTCAATTTACAAAACGCTGTTTATTTCCATAAAGCCTATATTTTATTTTCCTTTTTTCATAATTTTTTAAAATGATGATTTCAAAACAAATGGAGATATAAAGCCACCTAGGTGTATGGATCTATTCGGTGTGAATTGAGACAAGCATGTTTGTTTTCATAAGGTTATGGTAGAACCACTGTATTCACATTTTCAGTACCAGTTCAATGCAGCCTCTCATTTAAAAGCTTTTGGCCTATTCTGTTATAAAGCTGTTTTTAATATGGCGTAGCGATTTAAAAATACAATTTATACACAGCATGCCTAAACATGGCTGACACATTTGTCAGCCATATTTCTGGTAATAATAGATCAGATATTCAGCTTGTATTGCCATTAAACATACAAGCCATTGCCTGCTGTTATCATTTAATTTGGAAGACTTTTCTGTCAAACTATATAGTCATAGGCATATAGGATATCTGTTTTTAAGATTTCATATGGTTGATGTGAACAATAAAGCTCCTATAGATGAAGACTATCCAATAAGAAAGCTCCCCCTGTTGTTACATAGTACAGAAAAGATAATGCAGATGTGTGCTGCGTGTGAGAGAGCGGCGAATAATAAAATAATATTAGATGTCTCAGTAAATACACATGCACAGCAGCCCAAATGCTTAATGATTAAGAACATGTCTATTCTGCACTTTTCTTAAATTTTCGAGAGCGCTTGCTAAATTCGAGCTAAAATCAAAACAATATCTCTCCGCGGTGTCGCCCCACACATCAAAACTCAATGTGAAGCAAAGCAGAGGCTTCGCGTACGGCTTTGTTGTTGAGCTGTTGAGCAGTGTTCGCCACTTCGTTTTTGTTCCTATTTACGGAGCCAGGGCTGTGTAGAAGTACCTGATACATTTTTGAACACACCCAGTGAATGTAAGCTAGAGAAATGCGAGGAGATATTTGGTGAATTTGACTAAATGTGCTTACAATGAGCTTGCAATAGCTGACTATACCTTTAAACCATGCATTTACAGTAGGTCTACTATGGTGAATCAAAAAATGGGATCTTTGGCATATGTCATACAGTATGTCATAGAGTTTTTATTGTTAAATTATGTCGTAATCTTTAAACACTCTAACTGTAGGGAATATGATTGTCCATATCTGATTGTCCATTGTTTGTCCATTTACATATACAGTCTATGGTGACGTCACAGAGGGTCTGTCCGTTTATATATACAGTCTATGGTGACATCACAGAGGGTTTGTCTATTAATATACACAGTCTATGGTGACGTCACAGAGGGTCTGTCCGTTTATATATACAGTCTATGTTGACGTCACAGAGGGTTTGTCCATTTATATATACAGTCTATGGTGACGTCACAGAGGGTCTGTCCGTTTATATACACAGTCTATGGTGACGTCACAGAGGGTTTGTCCATTATATATGCAGTCTATGGTGTATGGTGGAGATCAGCAAAGAAGCTTTTGTTTCTCTCTGGGGAAGGCCTGGTTCTGAATCTAATCACCTTGAGATGGTGAGTAGTGCATCTCTCACACAGAGGAAGTCATTACATTGAGTAAGCAATACAACCACGGCCCTTTTGTGGCTGTAGCATATCTGAGGTCTTCCTTCTGGGCCATTAAATTAATTAGATTGAGATCTTATTGATATTCATTAGTAAACAAAGAATAAGCAGACACTCATATCCATTAAGATACAGCATTCACGCTGAGTGTACAATGTTCACTGAGGCAGAAATGCACTTTAAGTGTCCCCTGAAAGGTACAATTATCCATTTATGAATTAAGGTTACTTCCTGTTGAGTGTGTCTTTTCTACATAACACTTTACAGACTCATTTGAATAATGAAATGGACATTTATCACATTTAAAATTACATTTATATGTTTATAACTTAACTGGACAGCGTAAATGGTGGTCTTTCTGTCAATGTTGCTTTAGGAAACACAAACAATTTGATAAACAAAGTGACAATCACACAGTTGACATTATTTTATTCTGTAGACAATAGGTCTAGACTAATGTCTAGACTAAAATGTATATACTGTAGGAGTTACCTGATGTCCACAAGACAACAGGAGACCATGGAGAGACATCACACTTTGTTCTGAAACAGCTACAGATGAGCCACTGTACTGTACAAATGCATGGAGTATTCAGAAGTCTTGCCTCATTGACTGACTCTGTGACTCGTGTCGCAGATTCAACGTGGAGGTTTGCGGAATGCTTCCATCGTGTGATCTAATTCATGGAGAGAGGGTACAGACTGACTGGAGAGATGTTAAGAGACTGGTGCAATCGACAAGAAAATTGGGAAGTTCTCCCTTCCCCCTCATTGACTTCCGCCTCATTTTCCATTGTTTTCCAGCCATCGATCAGACCGCTTGACACAAATCTTATTAGTTGCCAGACATCTCCCCTGTATACAGTCATGCTGGCTAATAAGACATCGCGCAATTTGCTCCTAACCAGTTCAAACAAAACTGCAGTGTTCATCCAATTACAGATACCAGATTCAATGGGAGTTTCACGCATCTCTGGCCTTTGTGCCGGCTGGCTGGCTGTTCGCAGCCATTTTTCTCGAAACAATACGACAGTGTCTTAAATGCAGGAGGTTAACCTGACTACAGCTAGATGTGAATCAAACTCTGTCTTTTCAGACATGCACTGTGTGGTAGGGCGCAGTAGCGCTGGAAATGTATTGCAAGCTAGCAATCAAATCAAGACCATAAGTCGCATTATACTGAATTACTTTATGTCGATTCAGTAACTGTGTTCAGAAAAAAATCACTTAATGAATTAAGTGATTTTTTAAAAGTTTTTATGGTATCTTCAGCGAAATGCAGCAAGAATGATTTCCCATCTGTGTATGTACAGTGTAGATCCGTGGAGGGAGGGCTGCGCTAGAGGAAAGCCCTGGATCAGGGAATCCCGCAGAGCCTCGCTGTAATAAATCAAGCGGAATGTCGGAATGAAGAGAAATGCTGATGGGAGTTTTCCTTTTGTGCTCGGGCTCTACCGGTGCTGTCACAGGGAGTACCGCATCTCTTACATAGACGCTCCAGATGTCTCTTTATAAACCTCTGCGTCTTCTCAGCTTCCCGCAGCAGAGCTTCCAGTGTTTCCTCTCTACGGTTGCTAATATCTGTCTTCAGACATCAACAAAGGGTGCTAATGGTCCTCCAGTCCAACGGGAAAGACCGAATTCCCATCTGGAGGTACAGTAGCATCCAGTTAAAGATGTAGTCAGCGATTGTAAGCAAATACACCTTTTGTGAAATGAAGCAAATATCTCCAATCGCAAATATCTCAAATCTTTATGCTAGCTGTCCGTTCTCTGTGTCTGCTGAGAACAATAATCTGGTGTTTCTACACAGCCCTGGCTCTGTAAATGGGAACATAAACAAAGCGGTGCACACTGCACCACACAACACTATCCCAGCCTCGGCAATGCATTTCCAATGTGTGGGGCACCTTATGGCATTGAAGGGAGAGGTTTTGACCAAATTCAAATACTGTACGTATAAACAAGCTTTCACCAGGATGACTGACTCTGTCTTGTATAGCATGTGAATGTTAGTGGGCACAGGAATAGGATGGTACAATGACGTGTACAGGAGACTTGATTGTGCCCCAAGCTCACTGTTTATGTTATGTCAAAAACCAATTTACCACAAACGGTATACAATACCATCAGATTTCACATTTTGAGCAAATGCTAAATGTGTCAATGAATTTGGTACAATGTGAAAATTCCACTATTGACTTTTGGAATATTTTCATATTCAAGACACTATTAGTGGAATATGTGTGTGTGCGTGAATGTGGTCACTTGTGCCCCGACATGCGTTTGTGCTCATATGTGTTGTGTGCACGCATATGCGTGTGGTTGTTCTCACCCAAGCTCTTGTCACGTTATTTTACAGGTCTAACAGCGTTAAATATCCGCCGCTGACTGATGGCGACGCCACAGCCCTTGAGCGCTACTCGACTCAATGTATTCATTTTGTCACACGGTGAATAGCTGCGGCCAGTGCAAACGCCCCAAAGTTACAGGGAAGTGCTTCCCTGCTTGCTTCCTGGTTATTAACACTCCTGTGGCTCGTGGTGAGCAACAGCGGGGTGGAGTGTGATTAATTGGAATCACAAAGCATTTCCTTGGCTTGCATTGTGTGCAAACGACAGGAGCTTCTTTGGGCAATATTGCATCTAGAACTCAGCCAATAAGCTCCTTGGTTTCACAGATGCATCAAAGAAGATTGGCACAGTAGGGCATGATCATGGAAATCCTGTGTAGGTTGTTGGAAATTAAATTCCAGTATAACATTTTTCATATTTTAAAACATTCAATTAAGTTATGGAAAAAAAAGAGTAAAGGAATTTCATAATTCTATACATCATCATCATCTATTTTGTTCATACGTTTATATATAATAAACTATATATTGTCAATTGGATATTGGATAGTTAGTGGTTAAAGAGTTAGAGTCAACATGATAAAATATAAAGATTAACGGGATGATGAAAGGATTAAATCAACATTTGTAATCTGTTACCAATAAACAATTCACGAGACACTTGATGATTTTGTTTTTAAAGATACACTCCACGATTAATAGTATGAACAAACGGTTTATAGTTTGTTTGTAAGCATCATTGAGGAAGATACAATGCAATACCTTTACACGTTACACAAGTATTTATACAAATACATTCATACACTCATTTATACCATTTTGTACACGAATGTATACTCAAATGTAAGTTGCTTTGCATAAAAGTGCTAAATTATAGCTGAATTTTCAGGAAATACTAGGTAACCTTTTGCCGTCTCCCCAACAGGACTTGGGTCTGCAGGGAAGCTCCCTCCATGACATTCTCTACAAGAACGCTGCGTTTCTCAACCTGGTGGACCCAATCTCCCACGAGCTCCTGCTTAGCCTGGCACGCGACATGCACTGTCCTAAACGGGTATGCACTCACTCTCTTAAAGGTGGAGTCAGTGACTCCTAGCTACAAGCTAATATACTTTTTATACACACTCACGATAATCTGTGTGTGTACAAAAGAAACATCTGTGTTTGTTTCTCTGGCTTTGTAAATGGGAACACAAACAAAGTGGTGCAGAACGCACCACACAACGCTATGCCAGCCTTGGCAATGTGTGTCCAATGTGAGGGGCGGAGCTTCTGAAGGAGCACCCTCTAGAGGATCGGGGGGGGGCGCACTTGATCTCATGTGCTTTGAGGTCAAACATGTACTATCATTTTATTGTAAAATGTATGCAGTTCATTAGCACGGTGTCACATAAGCAAATCGTGCTGTACATCTGACTGTATTGACTACAACCCGTTATATAACATACCCCTAAGCATGTCAGCACTGTCAGGAAGTGGGATAGATTTTCATTGGTTAGCATTGTCATTCAATTCCGTATATGTCATTCCGGTACAATACTTCATGCATTCTTTCTTTCTTACACACACACCAGTGACAGTGTGTCAGAGAAGTTTATTTCTGAAGTCTTAAATCACATTACAGTTTCATTACAGGTGTATTAGCCTGAGACAACTTCAAGTGAGTATTCCCTGTGGTGACAAGGAATGTTTCGCCTGCCTGTTTGCGAACCTGTGACAGGAATTTGTGTTAAATGTGACAAGGACTTGGAGAGAGCTTAAAAGCTCAGTCACAACTGGAGACACAACGGGTGTTTCCTCAGATTAAATTGGATGGTTTACGGACAGCCATTATGATAACAAGGAGTTCAACACGTTTTCAAACTCCGGTGACAGTTTTCTGTTAGTTTTTCGACTGCTTTTATTTTCAAACCGTGCTACAACACACTGTATGTAAATGCATTCACATGAATCACTACAAACAACAACAAGAAGAAAGAAATATATATTTGCATACTGGGGAGCTTTCCTTCCTCTATTTCCTCCCCCACTGGAACGTATGGGCTGTAATTTGGCTCCCACAATCATCCCAGTGTGGCGGCTTGTGTTTTTGAAGTGCGAGGCGTTTGTTTGTGTGTGGCTCAACAAAGCAGGTGGGCGTGGGGACACTTAGCCGCCCGGAGGAAAGGTGCCCCCCATTTTCCCTCCGTCTACAGTATTTCTCTCCTCCTATCCTATCCTCCCCTATCTTCTCCCTTCCTCTCCTCTCCTCTCCTCTCCTCCTTCCCCATGTTGGCCTCTGTCTCGCTGCGGTGTCGTACCATTAATTAGCTTTGACCTGCTCTGCTCAGCTCAATCACGAGAGAGAGAAAGAGAGAGAGAGAGTAGAAGAATGAACCGAGAGAGAGCTGACAGTGTAGCTAAAGCGTGCGTTAGCTTGGTGCAGGAAATGCTTGGCAGCTGTACTGTACTTAATGGACATGAAAGAACGGCTGTGGGATCCTGTTAAGAGTAGCACGCGCTAAGCATCACACAACAAGATTGTCCACTTGTAAAGCGATGGTCCTACATCAACAGGGTCAGGAACGTTTGGTGAAGGCCATGCGGCAATGTTAAAAATTTGGCAAGCTTAGTTCAGCCAGACCGAGCAACGTGTTGTCAACTTGTAGTAATTTTGGCGTACACCGTACACGACCCCTTTTTTGAGGATAACAAAGGATAAAATGACTGGCAGCTTGAGGTTTCCACCTTTCGTCAAAGTTGAGTTGTTAAGTCCTGAACCATAAACACAGGCTGTGGCGCTGTTCACACATGGCGTTATTAGCGTCCATCTTGGGTGATTTGATCACAAGTGGGCAGCTTAAGCCTACTTAAGGGCATCTCCACTTGACCACATGCGATCAGGGTGGCACTTTCCCGCCCTATATGCGAATATGTGCCTATATGCAAATAAGCACGTAGTCTATAGCCTACATTCACTTTGCAAAAACCAACTGCATTGTTTTTAACAGGAAGGAGGCATGCAACTTCAGGACTTTATTACGCAAACACCTATAGCTTACCTATGGACTGCATTTATATAGCGCTTTTCTAACCTTCCAGCCACTCAAAGCGCTGTACAGTATTGCCTCACACTCAATCATTCATACACCGATGGTGATTGCTGCCATGCAAGGCACGACCAACCACCGAGAGGATTAGGCATCTTGCTCAAGGATGCTTACAGGTAGGTCGAACCCACAACCTTCCGGCTGGGAGCCCAGCACCCAGACCACTAGACCATACCTACCTTCCACGCCGGGCGTCCCGACTTCAAGTTCACTGCGGGACTGCTCTCATGCAAGATCGGGCCACCACTGCGGCTTTATTTTACTAACCCAGAACTTACTTACCCCTACCGACATGCATGTCAAAGACCATGCCAGCAGGCATGAGGCAATAGGCACACATGTAGTATAGAATATTAAGAAATGAACCCCTGATGCGTGTATTATAAACTAATTTCTGCTTGCCATAGGCCCATTGTTGCCGCTGGTCATGTTGACAATTCATGGCAGCCAGGCCAAAACAACAACAATAACAACACATGTATGTTCACAACAACAATAACAACAACAATAACAACACGTGTATGTTCACAACAATAACAACAATAACAACACATGTATTTTCACAACAACAACAATAACAATAACAACATGTGTATGTTCACAACAACAATAACAACACATGTATGTTCACAACAACAATAACAACACGTGTATGTTCACATCAACATGTGTCATTGCAGGAGACGGAGTCGTTCAAGTCCACCAACAAGATCTGCAGACAGCTGATCTACCACCTGACCCCTCACTCCAAGTGGACCAGACAGAGCGTGCCCAGGAGGAAGTCTCAGGCCTGGTGAGAGAGAGTGTCTGTCTGACCTTTGACCTCTGGCTCCGCCTGGCACCACACTGACACTCTTTATTTGTGCATCTGCCTTCACATTCACAATGAAATAATAAAACGATGTAAGAGTGGATAACATCTGAAGAACAATAAAATAGGCAATATAAAAATAACACACATACACACATGCAATAAATAACTGATAATGAACAGAAACATAAAATAGAGAATAATATCAGAGCTGACAAGCCTAGGCATTGTAAACTATCATTATGACTAAAACAAATGCAGGCAATGCGGATATCTAAGACATTTAATACGGGGCACATGGGCAATGAAACTGCATAAAAGCTACAAATCATTAAACCATTAAAGTGGTTATATATGATTTAATTACACTAGATGTCACATTAAGAGCACCAGCATCTCGGACAAAAATAAATGCTTTATGGGCCCCACACATACACATATGCACTCATCATGCACATGCAGTCGGCCCGGCTATGTAAACAAAAAACTGGATAGGTCAGATCACAACACACACATTAGGAGTGTGATATTACAGTATTCTCTGCTCAGGATGCAATTACACCAACATATATCAAGAAAAGTGCTTTAATGTTTTTTTTGTTTTTTACCTCTTCAGACACGCATTTTTTTTAGCTGGGTAAAAAATTTTTTTTACCCGATTCTGACTCCTCTCCAACATAAAAACAAAGTGGAAAAACACATTTTTGGTAACTCATGTTTTTAATAGCATTTTTTAATGTCCATTCCAATGGACGCCACGACAAGATGGGTGTAAAATGTCATAAAAACATAAGCAAAATAAGGCTGGGTTTTTCCACATAGTAATCAATCAGGTTTGACCTAAACATCTGGAACTGGATGTTTGTATGGTTTTGAGCCTGTGCACAGTTCTGAACATGCATGTGAACTTGATTTGGGTACCACAGCGTGGGCAGGGAACAGCAGTTAGGTCATCAACAGGAAAACCCAGAGCCTGCAAGAAGATAGAGAAATTACACAATCTGACCATCATACAGTATGAACACAATACATGTATGGTTGTAGATAAGATTACCTGGAAAAAAATAATCAATATTTCCTTCAGTAGGCCTAACCCTAACACTAACCTCCTTCAGTAGGCCTAACCCTAACCCTAACCTCATTCATTAGGCCTAACCCTAACACTAACTTCCTTCAGTAGGCCTAACCCTAACACTAACCTCCTTCAGTAGGCCTAACCCTAACCCTAACCTTGCCATATGAGCGTTAGCTAAACCTGCCCAACTCCTGATGTCCATTGCAATGGACATCGGACTTTGAAAAAATCCTATAAATGATGATATATGTTCAAAATAACTTCAAATATTATCACTTGTAACAGTTCAAATTATACGGACAGCAAATGTGTTTGGCCAGCATGAACATAAATGTAAATATCTTACTCTTCCCTCTCTTCAGTCTCACTGCCATGCTCGTCTTGTCCGATGTCTGTCACTCTCTCAGAACGTGCTCAAAGTCAAAACATGATTTTGATTGGATAATCAGGATCCAATCAGTAACCAGAATTGCTTACATCATTAAATTAGAGAGTATTTATTGGTTTAGAGACAAAAATATGTCATGACCATTCCAATGGACACAGGGTCCGAAGGTACCTTTATGACAAATTTACAACTGTAATGCCCCAACATAACTATACATGTGCAGCAGCCTACATAAACACGTGGTTGAACTATAAGATTATTTGTCTTGGAAACATAAAATGCAATCAACATTTAAGGTACAGTACATACAAAGACTGTCACCCATAAACAATACCCACACATACAATACTGCAAATATGTGTTGTCATGCGCACACAGCTTCACCAATAGCTACGATCCCCATTGCCACCCCATTTGTTTGAAATAAGCTTTACTATACAGTACGATAACACAAAGGCTTTAGCTCGTTAAGCTAATTATAGCACATCAGCAGCTGTCACCGTATCCTGATGCATCTGTGTCAATGGGGGTTGTAGATCAGGCCAGACCAGCGCTCAGTTTGGCCTCATCAGTGGGCAAACTGGACTATGAGGCTGTGGGTCTGACCCGGGCTGAGGTAATTGAGGCATGGATGCTCAGTGTGCAATATAATATACTGTATATGCAAAGTAATCCTACTAAATAAACTGCTCCTGCTTTAACTCCTAACAGTGAACAGGTGCATTGGCTGGGGGAAAACAATAACACAATCTGCTAATGATCGGCGTGCGCTTTGCTCTCCCTGAGCAATTAACCTAGTTTGAAAGATATTTTGACAGTCTTGGTTAAAACTTTCCCGCCCCCCTCTCCCTCTCTCCCTCTCTCTCTCTCTCTCCCTCTCTCTCCCTCTCTCTCTCACTACCTCTCTCTCAGCTCGTTGCAACGTTTGAGAAACAAGGGAGACATTCCCCATGTTCATTAGTGAGCCCTGTCTCCCCCAGAGCTGACTCCCTCCACACAGACCGCCTCAGTGGAGCCTGTATTCTGGGTTTGATGAGGCTTTCTGAGGAAAGACTTCATGTGGCGCATACTGTGATGTATACTGGGAGACAATGGGCAGGGGTATTTACAGTTACCACGTATAAACCCTACAGCTTTCTACAGTCTCATCCTCTATCTCAATTATGTATTTATCAAAGACTCATTTTTATTAGCTTAGCAACTAATAACATATAGCAAGCAACATATCGTATCATTTTAACATCGGTGACCACATTAGATGCTTGTAAAATGAATGGATGCTTTTTATAACTCATTTCAAATGAAACGCGTCCAGAGGCTTGCTGTCAGCTATAGCTCTAAAATGTCCTTTTACTCTACAGTAATCTTGACTTTCTTTCCATTAGTTTGTTATCCCCCAATTCCCAACCCCCCTTCGTGAGACTTTTGTTGTTTCATTTTTCATTTGTAGTCTCTCAATCGTTTTTATAGCTCCGCTAAACCCCTGTTTTAGCATTGATTTTCTTCCTCTGGTGTTTGCACTGTATTTTTCTTCCCTTCTTTCATTCGTTCAAGACTCCATTTTTGTTCGACAGTTTCCTTGTAGTTTCCTTGCACAGAGAGAGCTTTCGTGGTTTGAGCCGAGACTCAAGGGAAATCTACAGCTAGAGAGAGAAAAGTGATGCTTATCACATCCAAGGCTGTTCTATACAGGATGTTTCTCTGCGTCCTTCTATGTTACAAAATGTAATTAACGTGTCTCCATATCTAGGAATAGGAAAATACAAGGTTTATTAGAATATCACTCACTTAAATACTTAATTTGTTAATTGAAATCCAGGAGTGGATGTAATGTATCACACAATGTGCTGCAGCCAGGGAAAAGTGAACGTTCTCAGCAAATACTATATACAGTACATTATTCAAAACGTTCTGAAGTCTTCATGTTGAGGGTCTAGCAAAAAGATTTGAGGGTTTAATTTCCCCATTGCTGTCTAATGTCTGTCTGCTCTAGCTAATTTACAGCATTGTCACAGCATTGTAATTGACCTTTCCCAAGCCCCGCCCCTTTTTGCATGTCCTCCAATAACAGTTGAGCATTTTTTGAATCTGACGTAATCTTCCGTCAACTGTGTGATGTTTTTATAATCGGTATTGCATTTCAGATGAATCAGACCCATATTTTTGTTATTACTGCAGGATTGCCCCTCTAGCACATTGCAGATGCCGTTCTGAGGTTATTTGTCCTTATTGTAAGACAAATCTACCGCAAAAGTTCTGCATTAACTCAGACGACATAAAATATGAAAATGCTTTGGCAGCAGGCAATCAGACAGTGTATTGTAAATCTTTGTGAGTCAGATATTATAGGAACTCGTGTGTGTATTACACAATCATTTTGAGTTACACATTAAGCCACAGAACTCAAATAGCTGCGTTAAATACACCATCATTTGTGAGTTATGTAACAGATTGGCTATCTTAGCTTTGTTGAAAGATATTTTCACGACTGAATGTGAAGATCCCATAAACTACTAAAATCAGCGTTGAACATAATTTATGGGTCATGAACATGCTTGTAAGTGTGAAGGCCGGTTGTATTCATTTGTTGCTTAATTGAAGTCAGCATTTTGGTATTCTTTTTGAATCAACCAAGCCACCGCCTAAACGATCTTCTCTAACAGAATCTCGGGTCGGATTTAGATATAGTAAGTGCTATAATTCAGTGTGACTGACAGCCGAGTCAGACTAACAGTCAGGTGGAGCAGGCAACGTTAAAAAGAGCAGCATGTGTCTATTTGTCTGTTCCTGGCTTTCTCAGCTGTGTGTGCATGGTGTCAGTAGACCAGGGCCCTCATTAATAAAACGTTGCTTACACACAAAACGGGGCTAGAAATGTGCGTACGCCACTTTGCACACAAAAGGTTGTGATCTATAAAAAACAAACTTAACGGAAGACTGTGCGGTCCTCCACGCACACAATGCAATCATCAGTGGACTTAAACACGTATATTCTCCTCAGGCCTCACTTTATTTACCTGACATGCCAGATGAATTGTTAGTCACAAGTCCATCTGGGGAGCCAGAGTAAAGGGCAGGAACTTTCAAAAAAATACTTGGCAGTTGATTGGATGAACCATCTGGTTGTTTTTGCTGTCGGCAAACCTAAACCACGCCTGTATGACTATCAATACGACGCTGATTGGTAAATTCAGTTGCTACTCTGACACATTCAAAATAATTCCTAGGCCTTCCAGACTCTCACACCAAAATAAAACTGAAGCTGAAGCAATATGCTAATAACATGATAGCCTCACAAGATATATGGCTAGATCTAGTTTTTAGCATATTGCTTACAGTAATACAGTACACTATTAACTTATTACTTAATAACCAGTAGTACACTATGAACTTATTACGTAATACAGTAGTACACTATTATCATATTCCTTACAGTAATACAGTGCACTATTAGAGGCCAATACTTATACTGTAGTATGTGTAGAATAATAGACCTATAGTAACACAGCTTTACATAGCGTGTTTAGCCAGGTAGGAGATGTTTGATCTCTAACTTGACATTGCTTTAGTTTGACCAAACATGTAATGGGAGTTACATGAATTTAAGGTGAAATAAGCTGGTGTGTCTACACAGCCATGCCTCTGTACATGGGAACACAAACAATGTGGTGGCTGGAGACCGCACCACACAACATAACACAAACAATAGCCAAGGTTGGAATAACCTTGGCTATTGTTTTCCCCAGTGTGCGTGGGTTTGTGTTTGTGTGGGTGGGTGGAGAGCACCCTTATGGCATTGAAGGGAGAGGGTGTTTTTGCTTTGATCAAGTTCAAATATTATAATCTTTCTCCAGGACGTCTGACTCCATCTTTATCTTAACGTCTGTGCTCTTGAGTCTGGTGTCATCTGCTGTTTACGTGTGGGGATCCTATTTCATGTTCCCATGTCCTCTGAACACTGCCAATACGCTGACTCAGCAGCTCTGACCCGTGACTAGACTAAACCCCAGGGAACAAAACCCACCGCAGGGACCCCCCGCATCCCGCTACAGTTACATAACGCAAACCTCTTTCGTCTTCATATCCTGTCGCAGTATTATTTTCTAGTAAGTTTCCAGTTTGTTACATTGGATCAAATCACTGATTCATTTATAGCCCAGCCGTATAGGATGTTTATGTGCACATGCCTGACTTAAAGTGCAAGAGGATTTGTTGCCATTGGCACCGCATCAATATGAGGCTGCTTGGTTGGGGAGTGGTACTGTATATTATCCTGGGTTGTAAACGCTGCCTTGTTTGGCTGTGAGAAGCTGCTACCTGGACTATTCTCTTGCCTGGGGTTTCCTTCTACAGTATTTCTATTCTGTTAGACTTCACTATTAATTTTATTATGCTAAGTTGTGAATTAACAAACACATGTTGTCACTATTCTGTATAATACCATGTATCATACAATGGCATACTACTGTGTATATTAATGTAATATACAGTAGTTCAAATATGTTCTCTTCTGTTCTCTTATCTTCTAGTGTATTTCCTTATGTTTCTATTCTGTTCTACTTCAACAGTAAATCATTCTATTCTACTTCAACTGTAATTCATTATATTCTATACTATTGTATTCTATTGTTTCCATTTCTATTACTTTGTGTTGTGTGTGATCTATTCTCATGTGTTGGTGGGGCCCGGGGGGGGTGTAGATGTTATGTTGACGTTAGCCTCCCCCCCACCCCTCCCGGGCCTTCATGTTAGGGCTGCCCCCATGGCAGGTGAGGTGAGCCAGGTGTTGACAGCGATACAGCTCACAGCTCTCCAGCACGGTGTCCTGCAGACCAATTAGAGAGAGCCTCCGTCCCATACCTGCTCAGGGGAGTGACGTCTGCGCTGGTGGCCGCAGTGTCTGGGCTGGGTATAGCTGCTGAGGGGGCGGGGTTTAGGGGATTGTGACAGGGTTTAAGGGGGGCCGAGGGAGGTGGGGTGGAGGGGTTTGGAATTTCCGGACAGGTTCCCACACAGGTTCCCACACGGGTTGTTTTTGTCTGCTAAACAGAGTAGCGATGCCGCGCGCGTGCGTGCGTCTCTCAGCAGTAGCCCTAACTTTAGGAGGTGAGGTGCTCTCCTTGGGGCGCTATGCAGTAGTGAGACAAATGGCCCTCTTTTCCACACGCCTGTGTAAAGGTCAGCGTGACCTGGAACAGGAATGTGACAAGCTTGAACCTGGAGACACAATGCAGCCTTGTATAAAATGTTCACTTACTGTAGCTTACTACATGTATTTATTATTATATGGCCTAGTAAGTACTGTATGTAAGACAATGAATAATGTACAGTATAGTCAATAATGACACACTGCAGGCGAGTACCACATTGTTATGTTACTGCATACATGTCTGGCTATAGGCTAGCCTTTGGTCCGTAGAAAGGATTCACATCCAGGAGAGCAATGTTCGATTCCTTCTTTTACACGCTGAAGATGAATGCCGGCTGTACAGTGAACCGTGGCGGCAGGCTCACAAGGCCGTAGCCAGCCAGACGGCTCCCTCATGCAGAACACAGCTGCCTGTGGGTCGCTGCGCTGAGTAAACAAGTCAAAAGAAGAGCACAGAAGAAGCCGACATTGATTAGACTGACCCAGTGCATGGAGAGCACCCCCCCCCCCCCCCCCCACGTCATCGAACGTTGCACTTAGCATTATGTCATTCTGGCAGATGAAGCACGGCTATTGTTGCTGGTTGAACTCGCGTCGTACGCAATTGTGTCCTGTAGCATGATTGGCTGGGACGCCGTGTTGACAGCTCTCACAGCGGCTCTACTGTACCATCAACATATCGGCCTGAAGATAAACATTGCACCGCTCCTGGTACAGTAGGCTGAGAACGCGCCTCTCTCCCCGAACAGTCACTCTTAAGATGCCCGTGAGCCAGACTATTAGCATGCACTTTTTCTACTAGGGATGTGTGTGTGTGTGTGCGCGCGTGTCAGTTTCCAGGCGTGCATGTGTGTGCGTACTGTACAGTGCGTGGGCAGTGTTGAAAAATAGTCCTGCACTGTCAGCAAAGAACTGCACTACATAAGTAAAGGTTAAACATGCACAGACAATCCTGTATTTATTCTAGGGTAAATAGATTTTAAAAAGGAAATACCAGTTTAATGTTTGCGAAGCCTTTTTATTATGTCTCACTGACTGTTCTGTTCTGTTACTCCCAAATCTTCTCTGTATTACTGATTCATGAGCTTAAATAAGGGAACGTGTATTTCATGTGTTTCTTTTTATTCCCAGCCTTTTGCAGAATATGGAAAGACCCTGTGAATCCTGAGAGAAACCCTCTCAATGTTTAGCTTCATATAATATTGTATGTATCTATTGTAGGCCAGTCCCAATAGGCAGTTGTCTGTTATAGAGCCATTCGTTTGGTGGTTTCCAAGGAAGGTGCCTTGTGGAATGTACTGAAACTAGATCTGTTACAGAGAGAGAGTCTGGCACAGAGTTATGACTGCCAATAAAATACTGCATACTGGCTTATACATGCGTCAAGACATCCTAAACATCTTGAGTACCTGTTCACCCAAACCACATTCATCAAATGGTCTGGCACACATGTAACCATATCGTAGTTTAAAGTTTAAAAGATTTTGTTGTATCCAATGATGCATTTGCCGCTGTTAAATCAAAAAATACTCCCACACAACCAACAAAACAAACAGATGAACAATTAATTTGGTGGATGGAGCAACCGGGAGTGTTTCATTTCTCTGTGGTCTGACCAGTCAGTACAGAGTTAATATGCAAGCAGGTTTACAATGGGTACAGAGGAATGTGTCTACAGATCCAGAGAAAATAAAAACAGTTGTACTATATGGCAAGTATGATATGGGTTTTGCTCTTTGCTCTTTGCATTTATTTATTTATTTATTTATTTCTATTCGTTGTTGCTGCTTCCATGACCAAATGGACCCATATCTGTTTGCATTACAACTGTTATTTTATAACTTCTGCCTATGTGTTGTTATGTGCGCTTGTATTCGACCCCTATACCTCCAGCATTACAACCACCACATTATAACAGAACAGGCTTTGTTCGGTGTGTGCAATTATGCACCGTCTCCCATGAGACACAGCGTATTAAAACCTGGCCATACGCCCACGATAATGTAGCCAATAGCGACATGAGTCTCTTCAGGAGCCGGCCATGCAACCTGGACGCCTTGTCCGCTGAGTGCTTTCCAAGGTGGGGGGGGGGGGGGGGGGGGGGGGGGGGGGGGGGGGGGGGG
>JAODUK010036019.1:0-21671 GCA_027564635.1 Typhlichthys eigenmanni | reverse complement strand
CGATACGTTGGCATATAACGTAATCGTGGTTTCTGGAATAGTTTCCAGGGAACGTAATTCTTGTGATATACGGTTGCACAAGGGGCAAATGTGCCTCAACTCAAGTCCCATCATTCTGCTGTGATTAGTTGTTATTATTGGTGAACCAAATCATCTTTATGAAACTTTATTGCAGCCTGTCACAATATTATATTATGATTTAATAATAAATTACTATATTAATGTTAAAATAAATAAAATAGAACGGAAGACTCTTGAAAGGATATTAATATACTTGTGACAGTGAGTTACTCTTACAGAGTATAGTGAAACTGTAATATACAGTAATGTTTAATTTCTTTAAAAGGCAAAAAAATCTAATTGTTTTGTTTTGTTGATGTACCATGTGGTATATGCGTGCAGTGAAGAGCTTCTCTAAATGAAGGTTGCAGTGTGATTCAGACAGCATGCTGACTTTTATGGATGTGTATCTAACTGATCAGTAGCCTTAAATACGTAAAAACTGCATAGTTCAGTGAGTTGTTTATATGTTATTTTCTTTTACATCTCTAGCAGACATGTTCTTCTGATTAATGAAATGGCATTCTCATGTTTGGAACTTTGGCAAGATGAACAACAGTGTCCAGCAAGGACGGGTACATTGCTGATTTGTATATAATGTGGTCACTAGATCAAACTAGGTATAATTATCTGGCACTATATATATGATTATTATATTTAATTACTTTCAGCCTAATGAATGTGTTTCTTACCTTACTAGCCACGAGTCAACAGTCATTCACTGATCAGCATACAGTATATATGAATACATACCTAAATGTGTAAAATAGCTATTAGGAGGCATCGTTGAGCCATGGTGTCCTAATGTAGAATCTCTGTACTACAACCTGGCAGCACAAGCCATTTCTTCTGACCCTGGAAGATGGTTGAATTAATGTACAGTACTTAGTATAAAGATAATGAGTTAGGAGCTCATTTGGGCTATGTACATTTAATTCTAGCTCCTGCCCTCTAGAGGTAAGATTCAGTCATTTCCCCTGTTTTGTGTATGTATACGGTATGTTTGGGTTGTGAGGGATTGCTCTTGGTTATTGTTTGTTATTGACAGTGTAACATAAATGTTTTGTCCTATTAAATTGTTGTTTATTGCCAATGGCTTATCCATGTGCGTTTATTGTTTTGTTCTTGATTCAGTGTTCATTCTTGTTCGTCTGCGCTTGTACTCACCTCACATCATCCTGATACAATGTTCCAAATCCACCACAGCCCACAGTTTACTCAGTCCAAGCCCGTAAACAAGCCACGGCCACAAAACTTCCAAATAAAAAATTACAACCAGGCTTAAAGCACAACCCCAATCGTCCCTGAACTCAGCTATAAGGGATTCCATAACTGTTAAGCATGTTGACAGGAAGACAAACGAAAACACGTTCATAGTGAATATCATCTTTAGCCACTACAGAAAAACAACTAACCTTTTGAGGCTAACATAAGCCTTAATGATGGAAATTCATAGTGTGTGTAATAGTCAATAGCATCTGGTATAACTTATGAGAATTGGCTTTTTAACCAAAAACCCTTATTTGCCATGTTTTATTATATATTTGTAATTAACACACTTGCAAAACATTATGTAACAACACAAAACAGACACAGGCTGGAGATATTTGGTCTGGTGTTCTGAAATCCTAAACTTTTTATTCATTAGCTGGATTATTAGTTTTAGCACGCTTTAAACAATTCATAACCTCTGATAATATATTTTTAGATGGTTATTTTTAAATTCTAGCAGCTGATTTAAAAGCTTGAAATTGTTGTGTGCTGTGTTTCTATTAAGGATTATGTGAGCCACAGCGTTGACGGACAGCATATGTATGTCTTCTTTTATCTTCTTTGTGTACAGTATGGGTAAATTAAGACAAGGCATATTTGCTGTGTAGGCTCAGTGAGGTTTTAGTTATAGTGTGGTCTCTAATTGCCAAGTGACTCAACCTGTTATGAATGTCTTCACAGTATGAAGAAGACACAATCTTTGTGTCATGGAGAGCATCATGCAATACCTCAGGCATGAACACACTATGCCTTAGCCAACATCTTCTTTAACAACGTTTTATCAAATTATTTTTAAATAAAGATACTGAAGCTGCTTTCACAATTTTTAACCTATGGAACCCCACAAGAACATTGGGTCCCCCTGTTTGGGGGTCGTGAGCTTATATCTGCACAAATGTAAAGCAGAAACAAATAAATAAAATACTAAATCTAAACTCTAGATTAGAATATAGAAACTAAATATAGAATATTGCGACCACTCGGGGACTCCCAAACTCCTGAGCCTTCTATGGTCCCCTTTCTCTGATAGGAAACATATTCTGTCATTATTAGCATATTTGTCAGACAATAAGGGTATGTCATTGTTAACAATAAATAAAATAATAATTATTAATGTTTTGCTTGTTATAAGAAAACACTGCAAGCATATTTTAATTTGTTGGTTTGATTACTACCAAATTTATTTTGTTTGAAATGTGTGAGACCCTGAATAGGTCTGAGTGCAATGTGCGTAAGGAGAAATGTCAATGAAGTAGCTTTGTGCAATTTAAAACATAGGCAAAATATTTAATTTTAAAGTCATACCAACCAGAAATAAAGCTCAGAAATACGAGGGGAATCTTGAGATAGATTTAGTAGTGTATATTAAGTTACCAGATGGTATTAGCTGTTGAGATGCAGAATGTTTTAATTGGTTAATGTATTATTAGTAAAGGTCTAATGAATGGCTTTACTTTAAGACAGCCGTGGATAACCATAAGTGAAGTTGAATGGTCACAATGTTGCATTCTCTCACAGAGAAGTAGGTTATACTCTTTTCTTATACTATTTTCAAACAAGTTGTTGTTTGTTGTTAGACAGGACACAAGGCTAGGCATGAAATTGACCTGATTAAGGTAAGATATTTTATATTTTATTTGGACAGGTTTGTTTCGGGGTAAAATGCGTATTGCATTTTAACAAATGAGGACGTATGACATAAGGTCTTTACAGGGTTTCAGACAACAGCAAAGAGATATGGATAAAACACGAATAGGAAAGCAATTGTAAGATCATAATAGTTTTGGAAGGGAAGAAGGGAGGAAGGGAGGGGGGTCGGTCTGAAACAGGGAACCAATGTGGAACCACTTAGGGCCTCAGAAGGCACCTCATAAAGGGTTAAAGAGGACTACAGGATAAGTGAAGCTCATTTCTCGCAAATTTGACAGCGGTAGTTAAACGGGTGAGTTTCCTTTCAATCTGCCAATCTGCAGGAGCAGATCATATCCTTTCACACTCTCATTCTCACCTCTCGTCTCCATAGCGCTGTTCGCCTTTACCTCATCTTGGTTGGATATACAGTGTGGTGTCTCCATAAAGCAGGAGACACTTACAGAGGCTGGCAGGCTCTTATTCTGTCCTCATCTCCTTTACCACGATCCTTCCTCACCCTCTGGAGCAAAGAGTTCAATCTACCAACCCTGCAGTCTCTGCAGATGTGTGCTGCCTGAGGCTGACGTGGGCGCTAGCTAGCAGCCCAGATGCATTTGCGACTTGTAGCCATTTTTATCAGCGTGCTTTGTGATGCAATGAGGATGGACTGCAGGAATGTACGGAGGCGAAACGGTAAGTTCAATGGATAACTTGAGATATGGTAGCCAATGGTATTTAGTCATGGGCTTTTGTGCTGGTCTTTTAGGGAATATACAATAATGTAAATCAGTATGGTTCTAAACATTATGTATGTACAAAATGTATTAAAATAATGTTATCATTTTCAAATTTATGACAAATATATATATATATATATATATATATATATATATACTAACTATGTTTCTACTTCAAAACACCACAATGTTGCACTAAAACCAACAGGTACAACTAACATATTGTGTCACATTGGATAAATACATTTCATATTGGAGGCACCGATATTAAAATACATTCAGGTAGTTAGAACCATATCTTGAGAATCCATGGCAGAGAATATCTTTTTTGTTTAACCACCTGATCACATCAAGGACATAACTACACAAAACAGGTTTTACTAATTGCTGTTTACTGCCGTTTTGTGACCCATTTTGGTTTGATTGATAATATATATATATGTGATGGAGATCGTCGGTCCCCCTTGGGGAATCGAACCCCAACCTCCCACCCAGAGAGCGGCTGCTCAACAAGTCAGGCTAAAAGCTAGGGTCTCTAGCCCACATCACCAAAGCAGCCGATGAGGTGTCGGGGAGTGAGGATTAACTTCACCGTACAGCTTCCTGCTGGCCACCGTTACATACAGTATATATACAGAGAAATATTCTGCTGGTGAATTGGCGCGTGGTTCAGTAAATGTTGTGTTACTCTATCACTCAATTAAAGGCTAACTTCTCAGTTATTTTGTTGTTTTAATGAATGAGTAGGCTATATTAGGCTCGAAACAGACAAAACTGATCCTTTGATGCAGTGTTTTCTTTTATCTCCATGCGTGAAACAAATGATGAAGCAGCTGAATATCTACGCATATCTGTCTTGAAGTAGCAGGTCAATGGGTGATAATCTGATGGGGTAAGGCAGTGAAAAAAGTCTGGGCATGCATTAAACCATCTGTTGATGTATCCATCATCATCCTTTGATCTGCAGACAGAGGCAAATTATCACATTATGGTTCATGCCTCCTCTTTGGTTAGCGTGGTTTGAGATTAGATTGAGTGTTAATGATGCTATTAACATTAATGAGCACACGTTCATATCTTTTAGACGTTTAGCTATTACAAGCTGATCATCGGCCTAATGATTATTTGAAACGCACAGTGCTGGCCACTGCTGAATTCAAATGTTTTTTATTGGTGGTTTGATTTGTCTTTGAATATTAAAAGGGACTCGGAAGAGACAGACCACTTAACAATAGACAACAGCAGTCATATTGTATTCTGGGTCTGGCTTATAAGGGCCAATATACACGTGGACACCCAAGTTATTGATGTCACATTACATTTTGGCTGACTAATAATGCGACTATATTTTCCTGGCAACTATGAGAATGTGCATAAGAATTTAATTATAATTTGCAATAAAATCAGTAATTCTGGCAACCAACAAGCCATGCTGTTGCCATGATTTTCCATTATGCTATTAGAATCATATTCACTTTCACCGCCAACTACAAAGAAGATACTGTGTTTTTCACCAAACTCAATGTGATTATGAATATCAATGTAAAGTTCTATGTGCCTACATTTAAAGTGTTATAGAAGTTTAGAGCTCTGGAAACTGAATGTGTTCAGAGCCTCAGTGCGACAGTGAAAAAGTACATTACATCTGGATCATTTTTCAGTTCGGCACATTTCTCAAACCTCAATGTCTGTATTCCTGTCACTTCACATTTAGTGTTCATCAGGCAGACAATGCACAGCACATGGAAATCCGTCTCTGAGCCAGGTTTGGTTATCGAGTTCCTTAAAAACCTTCCAAAACAGTCCTTCTTGAAGCAGGCCAGGTATGCAGCAGCCATCACACTAACTGGTGTCTGGCATTTCCCCAAGAATATTCACCATTAGAAGGATATCCTGTCTCAATTACTGCCTCAATTTTGCTTCCGACAGTCCTTTGGCCCCTTCTAAATCTGACACGAGGTGTTCGGTAATGATTAAAGGGGAGTTGTGGGCCAATCAATTAGCCCCATTTCAACAGATACTATCCTAACATATCATATTTATACAAAGATATGTCATACGGAGCGGAGAGGATTGACAAAATGCTCATTTAACAACTTGCTAATGTAATTATAGGTCAATATTTGGCATATATCTCCTTCCAAAGTTGTCATGCTAAATAGTAAAATTGACAAGCTGGGGCAACTGCAGTTTCAGTGGTTAAAACCACAGAGAATGCAAGCTCTTTCAACACCTGAATGCTCCTCTGACAATGACGCAGTTGTTTCCAAAACAAGCTGGGCAGAAATAAGAGGTTCTGGAGAGGCGCTATGAAGATCAAGGAGTATACTTAACTAATGTGCTCCAAATTAAAATATATTGTCATCTTAAATCTTTAAATCTCCATACAAAAATATGGGGGGACTGACCTTGCAGATACATTTGGGTATCTGGAGTGTCTACCAACCCACACTGAAATAAGACAACCCAGTGTCTATTGGGCTGCTATGTATGTATGTGTTTTAGCAAGCCGCTCTGATATTGCTAGCCATGTGATGTCATTAGCCTCTTGTAAGAATTACACCGCCCCCCCTATTGTACTTTTGTGAATGTGAAGCATTGAACCTGCTAGCATTAGACCGTGAAGGAAGGTTTAATGGCCTGTTAATGGCAAAAACTCCTTTGTTGTCGCCAGTCTCACCCAGCCTCAAAAAGGCCTGAGTGACCTCAGTTTAGATTCAACATTTTTTATTTTATTTTGCTCTATGTGTAAACGCCTAAATCCTACCCACTGTACAGCAATAGCAAATATAATATCTTTATACAAGCCTACCAGCCCAACTATTCAGGCAATGCTAAGTTAATAATGTGTGTAGTATATTATAATAAAGCCAGTCAGTACTGGATTGAGGCATGACTACCAGTACTAGAGCTGGGCTCCACAGTATGGTTAAGGGGTCAAATCCTGGTTGTTGGTTTGTGAGTTTGACCTGCTGTCAGGATTCATCAATATGCTGGGAGAGATTTACGCTCCCGTCTATTTATTCTCCTACATGCTGTGACCTTGTAGGCTGTGTTGGCCGTGCCTCTGTAGTGCACAGAACTCTAATGTACTGTAAGGTACAGGACCCTATGAAATTCCAGTTGTGTTTTCAGTTGAAAGCGCTAGATGCCATAATTTCTGGAGTTTAACCAATAGCTATTTACCTATCCTAGTAGCCTTCCACTCCCAAATAGCTAATCAAGTCAAGGCAAAGCAGTAATAAAAGTGCAACATCAACTCCAATCGATACAGTACATATGACTTTCTTTACAAATTAAAGGTATAGTAAGTAATTCTGGCGATATCATGTTGATATGTGAACTCGATCAAAACAAAAACTCTTCTCCCTTCAATACCAATTAGGATGCTCCCTCAGAAGCTCCACCCCACACATTGGAAATGCATTGTGAAGGCTGTAGGACATTGTTGTGTGGTCTACACCACTTTGTTTGTGTTCCTATTTTCAGAACCAGGGCTGTGTAGAAGTACCGTATTATTTGTTCAGCACGCACAGAGAACATTAAGCTAATGGACTGCAAGGAGGTATTTGGTAAATGTGACAAAAAAGTATTAGCTTACAATTGCTTATTATATCTTTATTTATAAAGTGAGTTTAATTGTAATATACTGTTGTACATACAGTATAGTGAAGGATGGCAGCTATTATTTTTTGCTTTCCCAAGCATGTTTCTGCTTCACAACATAGTAGCACCTTATCAAATCCAGACCTTCTTATGATTATTATATCTATGGCAAAATGATTACGTTCACTGTTTTTAAATAGTAAGTACGTCTAATTTGACCACGGTCAATCTACTTGTCGGTTTTACTTACATTCTCCCTCTGATCTAAAAACTTTTTAGACGGAGTGTTTGCATCTCAGTTTCCACCTGAATTTCAAAAATTCCTCTACACAACAGTATTTGGTTAGCCTACTTTCTTCAGCCATATGCTGCACAAGAGTATTACCTCATGTTCATAAAGTGCATGTACTGTAACAAGTTTGAGCTCCCACAAGCTAACATAACCCCTGTTTAAAAATGTTAATAACCCACATCTTTAAAGCAACTGGTATCAATTCTCAGAGCATCCACACGAGTCATTAGGGACTGCACAGCTTGTGTTGTTTTAACACATCACCTCAATGAGCATGCTTCTCTTGTAAATCTACACATTCCTGTGCATTGTGGGTATTCTTGCTCAACAGAAGCAAAAGCTGCTTTGTTATTAGGTAACCCACCATAAAACAGAATCTTATGTTGTGTGCATTCATCATATTATAAAACGTTATTTAGTCTTTTTAAAGCTGCATGTGCAACATTTTAGTTTTTTAAATAATTTATTTATAATATTCCTTTGTTGGAATTTCTTTGCAATACTTTGTGGCTTTCCAAAACATAACTGAACATGCTGCTGTTCGATAATCTCCACCTTTTCTTTACAATTGTCTATATTGTATATAATGATGTTTTGTAGCACTGAGATATAAAATAATCACTATATGAATACTGTAGTTGCTGATGAGACTAAGGACTCTAAATACACCAATATTTAGTAATTTACAGTAAATGCATGTATTTTAATCAGTAAGCATAGCCTAAGTCCTGAAAACATATAATCATGTTGTTTAATTTTCCAAAACATTCTGTAGTTTACCATCCAATTCAGGCAATGATTTAGTTGGGTCGTCATGCATGTCAATCAAAATATCTCTTATGTCATGTACGCAGTTGATGCAGTTAGCAAACGCATCCACCCAGACTTTACGCAAATGCTTATCCTGTGAGACTACAGTGCAGGTGAGGTTTAGCATGATATTGGACTACAGTATCTTTAATAATATCACTTTTATAATTTTCATTAACAATTTATGGCAACTAAACAGAATTATGTAATTAATCTCATCATATTCAGTTTTATGATTGATGTGGGCTTTAAATAATAGCATGTCTCCCTGAAACTTCAGCGGAGTGTGTTGCACCTGGTGCTCGTTAGAAACCCTCACAATCCCATGCAAGGTCAGAGGTAATTGTTTAACAATACCTAAACCTGACGCACTGCTAAAACATCCTTAAACCTGCTGATCGACAGAATATGCGGACTGAAGTGTGTTTTCATGCAACAAAGAATATAACACAAATAATATAGCAATGGTTCCCTGGAGAAGGTAGTCTGGGGGGAAATTCTACTTATCTGTATTCTTTCCTGGGGAGTTTTTTATAAATGCTGTGTAAATACTAAAGACTACGTCCCCAATTTATATAAACCAAACTTCATGTAAAAAATCTTGGAATGGATATTCTGACCAATACGTAAACAAGATTATGGAGGGAGAAATTACAAATGGGAAACGTGACATAATAGCAATAAAACACTTTCATATCATTAGATTGATATGGCTGGCTATATTTTATAATAATTATAATAATGTATTCAAACCTTCTATTTGTGTTATTCTGGCAATCACATCCAGGTAAGATAATCATTGATTAATATTGGAATGTTACACAGACCTAGGAATGGGACGATATACGATATTATCGTTGATCGCAATAACAATACTGATGATAATCGTATCGTGGTGAATGTCCAATATTGTGACAATTCTGAATATCCTCACATAATTATGAATATGTTCACAAGTGACTTTAAAAAAAACAGGCTAGCTCACTTGTACAGTCCAATTGTATTGAATGATTGTAGAATGTATTTATTAGCCTGTATCTTTCCGGTCAATCACCACCATCGCTAAAGGCTCGGCTTGCCCATTGTGTCCCCCACATAAAAAAAAGAAATCAGATTTGTTGAAATACTGGTTTCAAAATAAAAGAATAATACAAAAAGATACAGTACAGTATGTGTCATGATAATAAAAGTAATTGTTTAACACAATTTAAGATAAAGTGATTCCAGTACACTGTATGTATTAGTACCATTTTAAAAGTTTAATAATAATAAAGTAATAAATAATTGCGATAATATAATCTATCCCAATTATTTTGGCTAGGATAATCATCATATTCATTTTTCATATCGTCCCATGCCTAATTTCCTTTTTATTGACACACAAACAATATAATGCCATGTAGCATATTACTGTTCATGAAATGTCACATTTATGGGTCAAAACAAAATCATTAAAATGTAACTGTAACTTTCACAAAAGTTAAGTTGATGCAAATTATGGCTTTTGACTGACAACTCAGCAAGCATATGCGATTTTAACAGATAACCATTTGGTCCAAAGGCCAGATCCTGATATATGGCTAAACTCATTACTGTTGTTGTTATTATTATTACACTTATTTTTTTCTTCAGTAGTGAGGTATTTATGAGGATGTTTATATAATTCCAAATGATACATATATTTATGCCTAGGTGTATCGATGGCATCAAGCAGATAATGCATGAAAAAAAAACAAAATGCTTTCTCACAGGTTTCTCACACTGAACTAATACAAAAGTACAGTAGGTCAAGTATACTGCCATACACACACTGTGTATGGCATACATACACATACATACTGCCATACACACTGTGTATGGCAGTATGTGTATATTCCATGTTCTGCACAGTGAACATTAACAGGAATATAAGATATCTGCATTACTGGCCCATTTCTGCCTGTAATAGCCCATTAAGATAAAGTTTAGAAAGTCTGCTGGCCAACCTGCTAACAATGTAACAATATTTCAACATAATGAAAGCATAAAATACACGGAACTTGAAATAATGATTACTTATTTTTGTGAGTTACCCTCACTGGTTTTCTATTCTAGAATTCCAATGCATTTTGCGATGGGGTACTGTATTTGATTTACAGTGTGCATGCAAGAAGGTCTGTCAATAACCAATAATTTAATAGCTTGTACATTTTGTTCAAAATTGATATACAAATCCAAACCCTGTTTATGTTTTTTGAACCACACACATTCATTGTTTTCTTCAAAGCCTATGCTGACAAGCATGTTTCATTAAATGATCATTTCGAGTTGAGTTGTTGTTGGTACAGTATATGGCAAAGTACTGTACACAGCGAAGAATGACACTGTTTAGATTGTTCACACTTCAAGCTGGTTTACTTTGGTCTAGACTCTAGCGGCTAGACTCTAGCCTAATGACTGGGTCATTTTGGTGACATCACCAAACTGCATTTATAATGTTTCTGTGAATGCAGATGATGGATTGTGTCTATAAGCATAGTTAGTTAAATTACTATTACCATCTCAGGATAAACAAGGATCTATCATACCAGCATCGTTGCTATCGTTATTTTAAAAAATTGCAATGATTCCGGTTCATCTTTGTTCTATATTGTGCTGTTAACTATGTATTAGTTTGTGTCAGGTTTACCTGCAGCTTTACTCATGCTTTATGTTTAGTTCAAATTAAATAAAGAACAGCGGACGTTCAGGCAGGACACGAGTCACGTTGCTGGATCGCCAGCTGACAGACCAGCTGATTGCTTCGGCAGGCATTGGCCAATAGTTAGGATGTGTTTATACTTAAGCTGGTTACATGCCCCTTCCTGCAGCTTCCATTGCTAGCCCGTTAGCTCCCTCCTCCTCAACCTGCACCACCTTGTTCTGTTGTGCGTCTGTGTTGCTCGTTGTCTGTTGTCTTTGTGAGTCTGTTCTGTTCCTCGGGGAGGGGGGTCCCCTTGCTGCTCTGCCCGCCTGTGGTTTTCCATGTATGCGCATGGAAAGGGCAAGCAGCTCCCAGAACAGAGTCATACAAAATGTAAATAATTAAGATATTAAAATGTTACTTTGTCAAAGTAGTCCTGGCTGAAATATAATTCATGGCTACCAGATTATGTTATCAAATGTTATGTTATATGTTACCTGCCATATAGTCTCTTCAAAAGATTGCATGTAAACACACACACGCACACACACGCACACACACAGGAAGAATCTATAACAATGAATTACATTTCTCATGGTATGTTAGTGTTAGGATAATCATCATAGTTAACAAGAACAGCTATTAGCACAACAATCTTGTGCTATCTTACCTTTAAGATACAAGAAATGTCAGTAAAATTTAGAATTTTATACTTTGCTTCTTGATCATAATTTAAGTGGACAGTTGAGGAGTAGCTGACAAACTATTAATTGTTCAATAGTTTAGCAAGGGCAAGATATTTAAAGTAGTTCTACATTTTCTCTCACACACAATGAGATGGTATTCTGCCACAGAAAATGAGTATGGATAAGTGATGTTGACTGTTCTCGCTCACGCAAACTCACCATCTGCATCTCTGCTCCATTCCGATCGTGTTTCCATACTTTCTTCACTCATCCCATCTGTCTTTCCATCTCTCCTTACACTCTTTTTTGTATCTTACCCTATCCAGGTTGGATTAGAAGCATTTTGATTTCATCTTCCAAGCTATCTCTGAACCTGGAGCAGACATTGCAGCCAAAAGTTATGATATAATAAGACTTAGCTTGGCTTAGCTGGAAAATCCACTGTCATGCTTGGAAGATAGAGGAGAGTTGTTAGTCAGGAATGTCATTCAGGGTTAATGATGGCCCAATGAACACACCCTTGATAAGACATAGGTCTTCAGAGAGTCACACATAATATTAACAAGGACAATGATGCAGTTCACATCTAGTGACAGTATGACACACACACTATGGCCTGTATGTAGGGTGACCAGATGTCCCGCGGGACAGTCCAGTATTATCATCCTTTATCATCTTCCGTTTTCATCATTTTCTAACGCTTTTCAAATATCTGGCATTTGTCCTATGTTTTAAAGACAGCAGCGAGGACTGCCATCACGCGGCTGTGTTTGATGCCAATCAAAAAGTGCGCACAGGTGGGTTAGTGTAAACTGTCTGTCAAAGTCTTCCCTGCCTACGCCACGCCCAACTGTGAAAATTGTGAGGGATCACAACAAGTGATAGTGAATCTAGGAGAAATGATGGAAGCTACTAGGCCGCTGCAAAGAAACCACAATGCAGCTACAATAACTGGGAAACAACACGGGTGAAGCAGGTGCAGGGGATTCTCAGTCTTCTGCAATGTTTGCCATAGTTTTTTTCAATTGTAGACAGGGGTTATGATGCAATTTGAAGTGACAGTGTCCCAGTACGGTTAAGTATGCGAGTGTCACAAGGTGTTTGACTCGTACACCGTTCCTCTCAAATGGAACCCTATACAGCTGCTTCATGGTAACATGGTGACTCCTCTCAAATGGAACCCTATACAGCTGCGTCATGGTAACATGGTGATGCAAGATGCGTGACAGTGTCGACATACTGACACTGTTGATATTATGAAATGTTGTGTGATGTGCAATGGTTCGCTATAGGCGATGTACTGTAGGTGAATGGTGTGGTTTGCCAACACTATATTGACAATTGCCAGTTATTGCTGATCAGACTTTGACTTCCACCCTTGGGCGGTCGCCTGGCAGCTCTTTGGGAAATTAATCTACCTCTTGCTCTTCTTCTCGCTCTCAGTGCCTCCATTTTTGAAAGTTCTCACAAAATGGTGAGCTTACCTGAGGTCTATTTGTAGTGCTGAGGCTCAGACTGATTTGTGTTTAATTACTATCTACTGTCTTGGATCTGGCCTTAGCATTTCGTTCAAATCATAGGCTATGTCCTCTCTCACAAGACAGTGAGGAAAAACGTTTCATGGATGGGGAATCCATCCATCAGTTTGGTCACATGCCTTCTCCATGGCGTGATTGAGGGGTATCCTGACATAAGGAGTATGTGGTGACCCACTTAATGTATTCACATTTTGTACTGTTGCAATAAGTAAGTTGTAAGAACCAGTTGTAAGGACCTATGCTGGCAACATTGTGATTATATTACCACCACATTCTAAATACTGTAGATCTGTGGCCATTTATGCTTATCGTCATCTTACAGTACTGTACAATGTTACCTTCCATTCTGTTGCAGCAGGCAAACTCATCTGTTGCCTTTTTATGGTGCTTATGGCTGATTGGTGAGTTTAGAGTTCAGTTCACCTGATGGCCGGGCTTGATCAATTGTTTCATAGGTGTGGTTTTTTGGAAGGCAGTGCTTTGAAATTGCAAAGAATTGACTTTGCATTCAATTTCTGTGTCTAATGTAGATTGTGTGTGTTTAGTATTTTGCAAAGCACTGTGTGTAGTGTTTTGCAAAAAGTGTGAGGCTGAGAATGTGGTGTGGTTTTGCTCCCCAAGTGGAAGGTTTCACTAACTGTGTGTTTTATCTTTTGTGTGCAAGCAATGGAAAGAAACTATAATAAAGCACATACGTATTACATGTTTAATAATAGTATTTGCATGCTTCGCTCTCCTCCGCTCTGTGTATATCGTCTCAGCTCACAAAGTGACCTCAGACGACTGCCGCTCGTGTCTGGAGTGTTCCCGTGACAACGGCTGTGTGCGCTGTCCCGAGCGTCTCTTCCTTTTCCTGCGGAGAGACGGCATGTCTCACCATGGGACCTGCCTCCACGCATGTCCCTCTGGACATTATGGACAGAGAGGGAGGGACATCAACCACTGCATGAGTATGTCCACAAAAACTGTGTGTGTGTGCGTGTGCGTGTGTGTGCGCATGTCTCTCTGACAACTGGCAAACTCAGTGTCCACTGAAGGTCACATATTATGTAGTGTAAGGTATGTGTACAAATCGTGTCTATATTGTAACTGTTATTGTCACATACACATACATGTTGCGAAATTGATCCTCTGCATTTAACCCATCCCTCAAGGGAGCAGTGGGCAGCCACTGTGCAGAGCCCGGGGACCGACTCCAGATTGGAGCCAGTGTCACTAGTTACATGACACTGGCTGGAGAATAAACCTGACATGCTTTCTTTGTACTTTAATTACGGCAAATATTTACCTACAGTAGTTGTATATAACAGTGTATACAATTCTTGCAGCTTGTCGTTCCCTGGATTGTGAACACTGCTTCAGTCGAGATTTCTGTACAAAGTGTAAAGCTGGCTTCCAGCTCTACAAAGGAAAGTGTCTGACTGTCTGTCCAGAGGGAACCTTCTCCCACCAGACAGATTGCCTAGGTGAGTATATTTGAGAATATTTGGTGTACTTGTATTTCTGTGATGTATATCATTAAACAAGTGGTGTGATTAGAATGCAAGAGGTGGCAGGAACAGGAGCTAGAATATCACAGGTACGAAACAAAACGCTTATCAGAAATATCACTTGAGAGGGAGTTTTGTTGTATTACAGCTACTTGAACTCATTGCTGTACATATCTAAAATAACCTGCTAATGTTATATCTAAAATGTACCGAGTCATTTACCATGTCCAGGACATAATTGTTTTGACAATAAAGGCTATCTGGGTTGTCTACATCTGCTACCGTGAGAGACTTAATCAACACCAGGACATGTCAGACAACGTTCTTTTATCTTATAGTGCTGCCTGTGTCAAGATATCATAATGTACAACGTAGTTTATTTCCAGTTTTCTCTTGTATGAGCACAGTGCCAACTTGCTAGCTGACCATGGAGTTTATCTTACACATGCTTTTATATAACTATGGCAGATCATTTTTGGTTTTAATCAATTATTTTTAAAAAAACATGAAACAATGTAATAAAAACTAAATTAATATATCTATTCTATTTTTGGTATAATAACCCCAAATCCACTTTGTGAATAGGGTCTGGATACGTTTCATTGGGAAGTGTTTGCAGTCATTGCATCCTGGGCGTATACATCTGGTTAATTTTGTAACTATTGCATATGCCTTTACATAAGTAAACAGCATTGCTCCAATTGTTTTGATCGATTTATCTAGCTCTACCACCATTTTGAAATAGCCTACGCTTGACTTCAATGTCATCACATTTAGCCATGCTAATTGGTCCGCCAGCAGGGTGGCTGTGAGAATGCTAACGCAAACAAGGTCTCCAAACTGTAATCTCAGCGAAAATGTATCTGGGAGCAATAGTGAAGTGGAGCCAGGCTAACAATAACCTGCCTAGCATTTCACATAGCACTTTAAAATACTGATCAACAGCAGGTGTTCTGTAAAGGCCTGCACATTTACTGTTGTTCCTTTGTGGTTCTGCTTAGATGAAGAACGTCATTCCTCTTGTTGGACTGTAAATTGTTCACTGTGAGCAAAGCTTTCATCACTCACCCAATGTTCACTGTGGACCTTGACATTTCTTGCAACGCATCTTTATTTTGTCTGTGTATTATCCCTCTCTAACTGAGATTCATCGCTTGAGCGAGACAGCTAGGGATGAATATGTGGCTGCTTGGTAACCGAGCAGATTAGCCGCTGTACCTGTTTGGCCTGTAGCCTATAGTGTTTTGTTCCTGGTTTTGTTTTGCAAATTGTCTAATGTACTGTAAGTGCTTGAAAAACTCATTAGCAGACATACGTTTAATATTCATATTTAGAAGAAGAAGAAGAAGAAGAAGAAGAAGAATTGCATTGGGGATTACCGACCCTCGCTTTTGAAAGAAGGACTTTTGACAGATGTCTATATGTATTAGCTCACCACATATGTTGTTTTCATCACTTCTTCATCACTCCTCTGCAGACAACTGCCTTCTAGCTTCAGTGGGAGAGTGGAGTGACTGGAGCATCTGCCTCCGCAATGGCACCTCCTGTGGATTCAGGTGGGGCCAGCAAACAAGGACCCGTGGAGATGGGCTGCCCCGCTGGACGCCTGAAGAGAAAGCAGCAGTGTTCTGCCCATCCCACAAAGAGATGCGGAGGTGTAGAATGAAAAAGAAATGTCCTAAAGGTAAGAAAAGCTGATGGGCGGTGATAGGTTGCGACCTACGGGAAATACATTGCTCTGTCTTTACAGTATGTCATGTCTTTATATAATGGCCAACCCAGCAGAGATAGCATCTTAAAGCATCACACATCCTAATGCTTCAAACCAGAAGTATCGGCTTACTGAACTTTTACTCCAAGGATATATAGTCTCACTGTTTTTCATTTATAAAATTCCATAACCTGTGTCATGTGTTCTGGAGCTTTTTATGGGTCAAGGCAACAAGAAATTTTTAACTTCCTAATGGAAGAAAAATATTCCAAAAGGCCCCTCTCTGGAATTACTGTCAATAGTGGTTTTGTTTTCTTTTCATAGAAGAAAAGCACATATTTTATGGTATGTCTTTTCTGTTCTTGTGTTGAAAACAATTGCTGCATATTCTCCTAAAAACTGGTTAGAATATTTATGGAAAAATATTGTATTGGTAGTATTGGTAGTGGAAATTATTTAAAAATATATGATTAAAAACATAACAGCATAGCATAAGACTTGGATCTTCCAATACAAGAGACTCTGGTACTGTACTGGATAGTACAGTGGTGGGAAATATACTGCTAATATATCAATAAAGTTACTATAGTATACACTCTCTTTGACTCCACTGCCTGAAGTGTTGAAAAGCATTAAAAAGTAAATGTAGTGAAAATGGTTGACAGCAATGTTTTATAGCTTTACACATTATAAACCAAACATGGCAGGGAGGGACTACTTTCCCCTAAACTAATTCAATGTTTATCTCTAAAGATTTAAATAGGGCCCAGAAGGATGCACCAAACATTGTTGTTTACTCTATTATTTTATCATTTTAAAGCACTTTAAAAACACTATATAATATATAATATTAAGGTGTATGTGGTTGGGAGGAGGGGATGTGTATCAATTTTTTACAATGGAATCCATGCTGCTTGCAGTAATTACCATTATCAATGTCAGATCACATGTCTACTGGCATTAGAAGATGGAGAAAGCAAATCTGGGAGGGCCTGGCATAGTGATACAGGATTGGCCTGAGGTCCTAATAGCACCCATGTGGGACGAGAGGGTTGTGGTATCACTCTGACATTCCTTGTTTTCTCGTATTTTTTTCACATGATGAGGGGGCCATGTCTAGTCCTCTTGATGGCTCCCTGTAGGATTCAATTAACTTGGCAGTGCATTGTCAGACCACAGATCTGCTTCACTGTAACAAGAATACTATTAAAAGAAATTCACAGCTTAACTTACTTTAGTTATTTATCTACAGTTTATCTATGAACAAACATTTCTTACAGTGTTAGTTTCTTTTTTGGAACAAAATAATAATAATAATAATTATTATTTTTATTATTATTTTTATTATTATTATTACAACCCTTTTTTGTCAAATTAATAAAAATGTTTCCCTTCTGTTAGATAGGACTGGGTTCCTAATCACAAATCGAATAAAACAATCTAAACAAATTATACAATCCAGTATTCCTCTTCCGATAAGACCCATTAGAAGCCAACCATAAATCATTTAACATAACATATCTTAGCTTTATTGAAAGGCCACTAAACCCTTGAGCATAACTATATCCCACCATCATATCAATAGCTATAAAAGCCTTTATGGATCCTAGTGCATTGAGATACGTTTAACAGTCACTCCTGGTCGGTATACTGTATCTAGGCTTTAGCCAGACATAATCTAGGCTACAGACACATGTTTGAGGTTAGTTTGAGAGGCTATTAAGCAGTATTTATGGCAGCGGTAATCTCCCATATGTTGATAGATTTACTTCATCCACATGCATCCACACAAGAAAGAGGCTTGAAGAAAGGCAATGTTCTGATTTATGACATATTGCATTGAACTTGGTAGAAAACTCAAAGGAGTTGCATTTCCAATATTTTAGAATGTAGTGTAACATAAACTTAAATCATACATATGCACAATACATCTGTGTTTCTATGGCAGTAACAAAATTGTTATTAATAATAATATAATACATTTAGTAATTCAAACTATAGTTAAATATCTTCAAATGGTCTCCCAATCCCCTTATTTGGCAACTACTGTAAAGGTGCACTGAAAAGGCATACACAACAATCCGGTCTTGTGACATGTTTCCTGATCAGTATAATGTACCGTACATGCGATTGCTTGAAAATTTTTATTAGCAATTACTTAGAAGAGCATGACAGCTGGGTTTACTGTTCCAGGCACTAATACATAACAAACAAAGATTCCTGAGGCTGAATCTGGTAAAGTAGTATTCGTCATGCAGATGCAATATTTTATTTTCGGCTAAGCAAAACAGATCTGTGTAATGGTAACCATATATACAGTGTGTGTATTACTGTGTACTATATACTATTATATTTGAATAATACCAGCATAGTATACCTATTTTCTTCTATAAACTGACTAAATACAGTATATCGTATGTTTAAGCTAACTAGTCCACAACAACATCAGCATTGTTGTTGTGAACAACAACTCTCCATTCAATGTAGAGGGTACTTCCTCAGATTCGCCGCACCCCAAATTGTACACACATTGTCATTGCTGGTATAATGTTGTGCGGTGCGATCTGCACCACTTTGTGTTCCCATTTACAGATCAAGGGCTCTGTAGACACACTTGCTTCTTTTTTTTAGCACATACAAAGAACAGACAGCTAGCTAGCGGACCTCGAGGAGATTAATCTAGTGTTACTACTTGTGCTAACAAATAGGGTAATAATCTTGTATTAGGCTATGCTCATACAGTATTTTCTACGTCAATCTGGGATCTTGGAGAGATGATTTGTTTATGTTCTTCACTAATAGAAGCATCACATGCCAGAGGCCTGTGATGTTAGCATGTGACACGTTTTCCATTGTTGGAGAATAGACACCATGTGTGACCTTTTTCACAATGCCTCAGACATTCTCCAGAGTGATTTTATGTGAACGCTGTGATTCTAACCAGTGTTTCTATAAGGATATGAGCCCATTTTCCGGTCTGCAGCTCAAAACAACAAAAACAAAGTATATTCAGGTGTAAAATCATACTGTAAATGAAGACTTCTCTCCAAGAAGTCTATTTATTCCCAGTGAGTATAGTAATTTTAGAATAAAAATTTGTACAGGTACAGTAAGCAATATGTAACTAGGCTACGATTGTAGTTTCTCCAGTGCATTTTAATTTTGATTTATAAAATGTTATTTTCTCTAATGTAACTACAGTATTTTGTAGAGTAATTGATGCCTTTGCAGAATAGTTATAGGGCAGGATGTCAACCATGGGGCTCAAACTGGGGGTATTTGTACAATACATTTGCTTGCAAGACAATTTGAAAATTACAGTTTTAATGATTTTTTTATATATACTATATATATATATATATAGATAGATATATATAGAATGGAATAGAATAGAATGCAAGTCCATTTATCCGGTAAACCTTACACCATCCAGTCCATGTGTGACAATGTAGGACAGAGGTCTTCCAAGCTGGCATGAGTTATTCCTTTCAGTTGGGACACATGGCTCTGTGCAGAGAGCAGAGGATTAGGGTGTAACACAGCACAGACAGCAGCTCAGCCCCATGCTCCACTGTATATCACATGCAGTAAATTATGGCATGTTGTGTATCTGCAGGGCATTGAAACAAAGCCATACAGTGCAGCACAGGTAGCCTTTCTCTCACACTGTGCGTGTGTGTGTGTGTGTACGTAATAATGTATCTATTCTCTTGGGAAGTTGTGCCTGCGTTTGGACAATATGTGTCAGGTTTGCATTTCTCTATAGGCCCTATATTGTATACAGTATAATGTTTGTATCCTAAATGCAGTACATGTGTATACATATGTCTTTGTGCCCATGTCTCTCCACCAGATCTCTCTCTCTCTCTCTCTCTCTCTCCTTCCCACGTGAGTGGTTAAATCACATTAGACATAGGTATGTTATAAGTGAAGAACAAATAAACTGTTTTTTTTTCAGAGGCTGCCCTGTATGATTTCAGTGGAGATGAAACAGGCTGTGTGTTTCTAAGTGGATTCCTGCTGTTTTGACCGGGTTCTGAAATGGCTCGGAGCGCCTCGCCAATAGCTGTGTCTTATTAACCGTGTCTGGGCTTAATCCAGTACAGTCTGATTCCATTTCCATTATTTGACCATCAACTATTTCAAATATGGTGGGCTTTTCTGATTATAACCATAGCTATTTTAGAAGTAGGCTACTGTGCTTTATATACTGTATGGTGGTGTTAGGTGTGTAGAGTATATACTCTGTGTACTCATTATATATCCATAATAGATTAGTACACTGTACATTAGTGGTGTTGCAATGACCCCATGCAATGACCCCAATTTATATTTTATTTATTTTTTAATCTGATTCCTTTAACCATTTTTGTTTGTATTTCTGTATTTGTTTATGCGAAGCACTTTGAACTGCAATTATGTATGAAGAGTGTGAAATAAATAAAGATTATTATGTTGTATTACATTATAATATGATATCTTAAATTAAATTAAATAAATTAATATAATATTTTGCTATTAATATTTAATATATAGATTTAATATCTACGGTAATTGACCTACATATAGGCCTTACAGATGATTGACGCATTGCATAGATTATGTAGCTCACACTACTTCAAACAATGGCTAACATTCGCGCTGTTCTCATAATAAAACAAATACTGTTGGGAGATCATTCAACCCTTGTTAAAGTGGCTTAGGTCTTTGCCCCTACCTATTTATCCAACAAGTTTACTACAAGAAGAGAATATAACCTGGACCTTAACATTTGTCATTTAACATTATTTTCTTTATCATTTGTTGGCTCATCACCACATTCCTTGTTCAATAGTGCAATGATAAGCATTCCTTAGTATCTGAACCTGCATCCTGGCAGAAACTAATATTATTATTAATACTACTACTACTACTACTACTACTACTACTACTAAAAATAATAATAATACATTTTATTTATAGCACACTATTGAAACAGAGCATAGTCCACATTAAAAACAATTGCGCATTATGGAAATGCATCTTTCTGTGTCTTTCTGTTTCTCTCTCTGATTGTGTCATGGTGTTTATTGTGTGTAGAATGATTGGTTTGTGCAATTACGTGTGTGTGTGTGTGTGTGTGTGAGAGAGAGAGAGAGAGAGAGAGAGAGAGAGAGAGAGAGAGAGAGAGAGAGA